>CM046854.1:31443115-31689097 GCA_025617745.1 Heliocidaris erythrogramma
GAGCTCTAAAAAATATATACCACATGCATGAGTAGAAAGAACAAATTTTTTTGCAGACACTATGTCCATTTGTGTTTCATGCCCTATTGAGTTTGATGCCAGGAATTTTAAAAATAGAATAAGCATTCAAATCCTTAAAATGGCAACACATTGAGAGGTTCAATAACATTGTTTTTTGATCGAAAGTGGCAATTCTTTCAACTTTTCTACACGTTTCTAACCATGTATATTGTTTTCAAGACATAACATCTTATTAGAACCATCTAGCACTAAAAGAAAAATATTGTTGCCAATTTGAAGAAAATGTGATCAATTTAGCTCTTAAATAATTCCTGTCCTGGAAGGGTTAAAAGGGAAGAGTGAAAACATATTAGAAATACAAGTTAATCAAGTCATGAGGAAATCATATTCTTGGACAAAAACTTAGGACTTGTGTTAAGAAAAAGGAAACAAAATAAATTGGTTCTAGTTGTGAACCCATGACATCACAAACTCATGACTGAGTAGCCAATTTGTCTAGTGAATTTCAAGGTTTTCCCCAGTTTTTTTATGCCATTAAAACAGTCATAACGTTTACAATACATGTACATGTACAGTAGTTGTCTGATTTTCCTCAAACCCTTTTTGACCCGTTGGTCTCATTTTTCTACTTCTATTAAAATCAAGTTATTGGACCGGACTTCCCCTTTAATTAAAAAGCCTAATGTACTCTATGTTCAATACTTTGTAGAATAACTTTCAGGCAGTTTCTGAAAAAAAATTACTTTTCCATTACCGAAACAAGAGATTTTCTTTAAACTAAAAGCATCCATCCTCAACATCAGCTCTCTCTCTCTCTCTCTATCTATAATCAAGACCATTTCATTCATCATAAAAGCCGCCTGGGTGCGACCTCCAGGGTCTGACGCACACACTCACTGGCTGTTGCTAAGCACTGTTTAATTGTTTGCTAAAGTGTCATTATCACACAATCCTGTGTTATTCAGGTAGACTCTCCCAGTTTAATAATAAAGGTCTTCGCTTTCAAATATGAAACATTGATTCCTTCTGAAGGACAAAGGTCGCAGAAAACAACCTGTTGAAATATAAGACGATTTTAATCATCGGATAATTAAATATTTTATTAAAAGCTGTGGTGGTTTATTTAGACTTTTAAAATGGCATGACGCTACATAAGTTATCATTATCTACTACATACATGTACAACACAAAGTACATTTGTATTGATTTTGTTTGATATTTTATATAATTTAACTAAAAACAAATATTTACTTGAGTAACCTCCGATTTAAATGTTTGACTCTCAAACATTTGTATTACAATACAGACAAACTTGATGATAGCAATGAAGTGATTTGCTACATTTATACATGATATAGCTTTAATAAAAAAAGGAGCAAATGTACACTGCATCCTTGCCTGCCATACACTGCACATGTATGTTTGCTCAAATCAGTGAAAGACACGCGTGAAAGACACGCACAGGAGCAGTGAGTGATTTTGATCTGGAAAACTGAAAAAGAGGTCTGGTATTAATTCAAAAATTAAAAGATCACTGAGATGAAATTTCACTACAAGATAATTAAAAAAAAAACCTCCTGTAAACAAACAATTTTTTTTGTATACATTTGCATTTAATACACAATACATGTATGTAAAAATGTACATCGTACAACATGTAATGTACATGTGCATACTTTTAATATGCACATGTACATACATGTACAGTACATGTACATGTATAAATTATTACTACATTTGCTTGAAAATTTGAGCCACATTTAATATTTTCCTCCGTATTGTTTGCTTTGTTTCGTGTTTTTTATCTTTTGTTTGTTTGATTGATTTTTGTTGTTTTTGTTTTCGTATTGTAGTCGGTTTTTTGTTGTTGTTTTTTTTTTGGGGGGGGGGGTTGGGGGGGGGGGGGGGAAGTGTACAGGATCACCCATCATGGGGAGTCATGGACACATAAGGTATGCAAACAATAAACATGTACATGCTTAATTTGCAAAAAAATTGCCAACATTATCACATGATTCAGTGTGCTTCTGCAGCACATCTGTTTTACATACAAGCCCGTACACGAGTTCACTACATTGTATTTCAATGTAGGAAAAAAATTGTCAGATGTATGTAGGCCTACAATGTACATTATAACAAGTGACTCACATTTCACAAAGAGAAACATGAAACTAAAATGTGTTTGTCGATTTTAATACGAAATTAACTTCGCATCGTAAACATTCAAATGTCAAAACATCTCTACATCTTTCCTGTTTTAATACTTTGGCGGCATCAGACATCACTTGAAAGACTCAAGGCAGTTTATTATGTAATTCAATTGTACATGTGTACATCCTTTACAATCTGCCAGGTGTTTGCATTAATTATCGTAATAATTGAGACTCCATCTGTTTGATGAACCTCCTCGGTTCTACTCACCTATTTTCCTTTCCAATAATACACAGTTTGCATACAGTTAAATATGACACAGGTATTTGATTACATGTTCATGTATTTGCATAGAGTGGGGGAAGGGAGAACTTTTGAAATGAGTGACTGGTACTTGGTAGCAGGTCGTACAACATGACACTGTATGCCCACACCGTGATACTACTGTACTGTATGCAAAGTTTGTATTTCTTTGAATGAATTGGTTCTGATTGCTCAAACAAACAGTATACATGTACATGTATTTCCTGTACCCTCCTGTCCAATATATGTACATGTGTACTGTTTAAATTTTAAATTACCGGTATTCTTTCAGAAAAATGCATACAACTCTGAAGATAACTTTGAATATATATATATATACAATCTTTTTTAAATAAAAAATTAATTCATTTGCATTATATCGAGTGTTTAAGAGGTACATACATGTATGTATTTGCCTCCATGTACACGTACACATGTACATGAACATTTTCTGGTGGTTTTTTTCTTTCTTCCTTTTTACTTATTTAAAGAAATGTATGCCTGCCATTAAGGGATTTCATCTGTTGTTGCATTACAGTTTGATTCTACATTTACCAAACATGTACTTGGTAGCAGGTCGTACAACATGACACTGTATGCCCACACCGTGATACTACTGTACTGTATGCAAAGTTTGTATTTCTTTGAATGAATTGGTTCTGATTGCTCAAACAAACAGTATACATGTACATGTATTTCCTGTACCCTCCTGTCCAATATTTACTACATGTACATGTGTACTGTTTAAATTTTAAATTACCGGTATTCTTTCAGAAAAATGCATACAACTCTGAAGATAACTTTGAATATATATATATATACAATCTTTTTTAAATAAAAAATTAATTCATTTGCATTATATCGAGTGTTTAAGAGGTACATACATGTATGTATTTGCCTCCATGTACACGTACACATGTACATGAACATTTTCTGGTGGTTTTTTTCTTTCTTCCTTTTTACTTATTTAAAGAAATGTATGCCTGCCAAAGGGATTTCATCTGTTGTTGCATTACAGTTTGATTTTACATGTATGTACATGTATGTACATGTATGCAAGCAATGCCAATATTTAGTTACATTCAGTACACGTACATGTATGTTCATCTAATCCCCTAGCAACCTATATTGTATGGTTTACATACATGTACATGTGCATGTACTTGAATCCGGGCATAAGAGGTGAAAACGAAAATATAAAACACAAAATTGTAAAATTGGACCCTAATCACAAATATGTTGTGAGCCAAGCTGGAGAGGCCATTCACATATATGTAAATGTATTGCACACACAGTCAAACAAATGGCCGATTGCTTTCGAGGTGACACTGACTTTGGAGGTCTTGTAGATTAGACTATCAACTTGCCAAGATCAAATTCTGAATCATCACTCAACATCACAAGTGGTTTGTCTGCGACCGTGGCGACAAGTCTCTTTTAACCCAATATACATGTACATTGTATGGAGCTCTCTACCCTGCATATTGCACTGTTCACATTACGCAATCCCTGTTTAACCCATTCATTTCCTCATGTACATGTACATGTACTTTGCCCCTCAAGTGATAATGTGAACAAAGTCTTCATGTTCATGTGATCACTAGGTGCATGTAGTATGTACATGTAGGCATTAGGCCCGTTTTGAAAGGCCATTTTCGGTAGTCATTTAAACAGACATTTTTTCGGACAAGTAAATCAACTACTCGGAATGATGATTTGGCCAATAAGACAGGCCAACCACTCCGGGCCCGCAGCCCGCAACTTTTCTAGGCCGGAGCGCCAGCGTAAAGCTATGAAACCAGTCCCAAACAGCCTGTGCAACAATAAATGTCCGATTTCTCTACAAAAATGTTGAAATTTTAAAATGATCAGTGTTGGTTCTAAAATTCAGAGCAATGCAAATTATCTCCTATACCTACTTTCATGAAGACTAAAAATCAAGGTAAAAATAAAGCAAAGTAGATCGTCATTTCCTTTTAATAGTACAGTTGGCTTCGTAGCATTTTCGTACACGAAATCCCATTCATCCTTCTCCGTATTGAAATTGTGTACATGTACATGCTGAGCGTGCGATAGATATCAAATTCAATGCCCTCCTTAAATCGACGACATGGGCATGCCCGTGCATGCCCCATCGCCAACGAACAAGCGCACATTAGCAAGTATGAAGTATTTCTTGCTTAATTTACATGTCAGTGTCCTTTCATTTTCATCTTTATCTTTAGAATTACTATCTTGAAAATTTTCTGTGCTGATACGCGTCCTTTCCTTTTTACAAAAACTTTACAGGAGTTCGCTTACATGGTGAGCTATACAGTGAACATCGCGGTGACCGTGGGTGCGTGGCTGGCTCACACACCCGCTATAAACTGCAGCTTCCAATGTAGCGGGAGCATGCACAGTCAGTCTTTGTTTTTACTTCTCGATCCTCGAGAACTTCGCTACTGAAAACAAATGCTCTCACGTGAATTTTATTGATTCAAATGACATTAGAATATTTTAGAACTAACAAATTGAACGATAAATTTCTGTATTTTATTCTGAATTAGAGGTTTTGTGGGGGTTATTCACAAGTTTCAACTATGTACATGTATGTGGTTGACAGAAATGTCATTAGTCGCGTAGTGACCCTATCGGGCGAGTACATGAACAAGGTATTAAATCTAGTACTGGAAACGGGCTTTAATAATAATAATAATTAACAATTTTTATATAGCGCATAACACTTTGCTGAGCATGTCTCTGTGCGCTAAATAGAGAGTAAGAAATGATAGAGAGTCACTGTACAGGGTTCAGGGATTATAACAAGAAGCTTTAAAAAGTAGGTCTTCAGGGCAGATTTAAAGTGTTCTAATGAATTAATAGACCTAAAGGGAAGCTGGAAGAGCATTCCATAGAAAAATGGGGCAGCATAGGCAAAACTACGCTCACCGTAAGTTTTTGTTTGGGCTGTTGGCACAACAAAGAAGTGTTGCTTACTAGAACGTCAATTTCTTTCAGGTTTGTACAAGTTAAGTAATTTAGTTAGATACATGTATGATGGGGCTAGGTTATGAAAGCATTGATAAGCAAGTAACAATATCTTGAATGTTATACGGGTATGGACTGGCAGCCAGTGTAAATTCTGTCGGATAGAAGATATTGATTGGTGTTTTTTGGAGCAGGACACTAACCGAGCAGCCGAGTTTTAGATAATTTGTAATCTTTGTATTTGCCGAACTGGTAACCCTTGCAGTAAACTATTGCAGTAATCTAAAGCATGAACTAAACGTTCTGCTGTGTTTTTGTCTAGTAGGCATACTGTTCTTTGAAATGGAAATACATGTAGATGAACTTTTCCTAACATGTACATGTACAGGTACGTATCCATTACATCTTCACTTGCAAGTGAGCAAGGTCATGTTTAGCTGACATGTTCAAGGTCAACTGTTAATACTTGGGGCACACAGTGCACTCCCCTTCCTTGCACTTTGCCTACACATTTTGTACATGATCTGTTGCAAGCCTACATGACCATGTCTTCTCTCCCTACGTGTGTACATATATGTACATCTATTTTAAAATGCATTCACGCCAACCACTACATGTAGATGTATTTTTATTGTGCACCTGAACTGATTGAACCCTACATGTGAACAAGGTTATACTGCTCAGAACGGAGCAGACACACTTGCACTCCCCTTCCCGTCTTTAATAGCTCTTACATACATGTACAATGCACATGTGTACATGTACATTAATAGTTACAGGCAGGTTTGAAAATGTATCTGTTCCTCTGCCTAAAATGTACACAAAAGATCTCTCATCCACTCACATAACACGTAAACCACTGTGGCATTAATATGTAACAGAGAATGTGAACAAGGTTGCAAGTTGACTTCTTAGTTATTACAGGCCTACATTGAAAATGTCTTCCTCTGCCTACATACATTGTACATCTCTCATCCATTCGCCACTAGGGCGAACTCGGCATTGCACGACGATAAGTGCACGCCACACTTCAAACTGCTATAGCTCTAATTTCATGTTTTGTACAATTTTGCTTCTCAAAATTTTATATATCGACTATTTAAGAACTATATGTATTGTAAACATTTCTATCAAATAACCTTAATAAATATGGACTTTGTAAGGGATTTAATAATCAGTGCAAAATTTCAAGCCGGTCTTTGCGATCGATTTTAGAGCGTTGCATATTATATCTCTGCCTTGATTTTCTGCTGAGGCCAAGTTGTCCCCAGTGTCGAGTTAGCCCCGGATCCATCCATTCACATACATTTGTTACATGTAAACCACAGTGGCAGTTCTGCAACTGAGAATGTGAACAAGGCAGTACTGTTCAGAAAGGAGCAGACACAGTGCACTTCCCTTCCTTGCACTTTGCCTGTGTTTTCCTCTGTGTGCCGCTTGCTATAAATAAATGGCTCCCTAATAGAGCACAAGTGTTTGATAATACGTGTACTTAGAACTTCTTAGTTCTTGGTGCCAGTGCAGTATGAAAATAATTTGCTTTCTCTCACAATGTTGGGGGCACTATCATCTCCCTGATTCTCTTACATGTATATTGCATGTATGTATATTGCAGGTACATACATATAGTATACACGTGTACCTTTCTTCTTTTTTTTTTGTTATAAATAATCTTCTGAATTCAATATCAACGATCTCATTACAATTTCTTTACGAGTAAATGTAAGTCTGATGCTTTGTCAGGATTTAAAGTTTTAAACCAATTTGGATTAAAGCCAAAGGATCCTTGTTTTGCAATCTTGAATATGTCTGTGGATGAGGATGATATACATGTAAGAAAATGCACAACATAATCAAACAATATGACATACTGGTAATTAGAATGGCCAAAGTCGTTATTATGCCCAGCCACCATTAAATCCGCCTGACCAAGTGAATATTTAGTCAAGTTTCTTGTGTTTTTATTATTGAAATGCTGATCATTTTCAACGGAATAAACGCTATTGTTAATTCATAACTGAAAAAAATATCAGTCAAGATGAGCGGGATTCGAACCAGCAACTTTGTACATGTAGAACGTGCGGTGTAGAATAAGGATACTTCGACCATGCAGATTTCTTTACCACTAGACCACGAGTAGTTGACGATACAGTTCGTTGCTCTTAAGGCTTAATACCTCCACTCTATAGAAATTCAATACATCTTTTCTGCTCACCGTTTTTTTGATATCCTAGGTAGGACTTTTGCCAATTTGAGGATTACTGGGCATATTAGCTATTATAGCCATTACAATCAACAATAAGAATAATAATCATGTACATGTACATATAATAATAATAGCAATAAAATTATTAAAAAAAGAAACATTATCACATACTGTGTCATATTGATGTAAATGCTTAACAAAATGTCTTACCGACTGTTGGCAAACGCCTTGATTCCATTCCGAGCCGCACTCGTATGGGCAGTTCAGTCTCTCACAGCTTTGCCCGTGGTATCCTGAATTGCATACGCAGGAATGATCCACACAGGTCCCATGGCCAGAGCATCCATAGGGACAGTCTTCTATGGTGTACATCGCATCAAAACCAAGCAGGTTGTAGTTACGGTCACTGTACAAATATATCAGCATCTGAAACACACGAGGAAAGGCATTAAAATCGTTGATACATTATGAATTTTTAAAATATGCACTAGATTTTACAGTCTACATTACATGTATTACCGCTATTTTCAATTCATACAGAAAACCTGAACAAGCAATTTCTGCTCTAGGTTGATCCTGTTAGATGTGTCTACAGCAATATTAGCATTTTTTCCAGTAATTTCATCCAAATTTAAAAAAAGAAAAATCTTTTTGGAAGACCATTGACTAAAAAAATCATTCTTTGTCATTATACATGTACTTACATGTAATGCTCATATCAAGGGTTTTTTCGTTTTTTTCATGAAATAAACAGAAAAATCATACTGTACAATGTACATTTAATACATGTACAGATTGCATAAAATTGCCTTTAAATACGATAATGATGCAAAATCCTCTTTTTGTACTACACATTTAATACTGCACTATATAAAAAGATTTGTATGACATTCATAAAAGAATATATTACAACATTACATGTAATTAGATTAATAATATTACAAAATGTGTAGTGGTAGTTTTACGCATTTGAACGAAGCATTACTCACCTGGCCAGATTCAGCCATTAATGTGGACGGAATAGAGTCGCCGCTTAGAGCAGCAATCATCAGACTTTGGTGGGAGTTGCCATCGTACACACTGAGAAAGTCATAGCTGCATTCGGTGGCAAATTTAGTAAATGTCAACATGATCTTCATATCAGAGCTTGGAGCTGTAAAGAAACAGAACAAATTTGACATTATTTGAGCAATTCAGCATCTGATCCAAATTTTGAAAAGTAGCTTTCAAAACTTAAATCACTGATCATTTTGGGGCTATTTGATACACTTCTAACTTTGCCATTAACATTGGAGAGGGGGGGGGGGGGGGGGGGGTAGGGCTGTTTGCTCACAAAACTCTGGACAGAGGTACATTTACTCGTACTATGAATGAATAGTTTTCATTACTTGAATTTTTAACAAGGGGTATCCAGGGGCAGTATTCTGTAAACTGTTTTATCTCCAATATTGTTGTATCTTCACCATTAAACAAAATTGGCATTCTGAAAATTGTTGTACATGTAACTTTTGTTGCATCTTTGTTAAGTTTGTTTACTCTACGCATGATTCATACATGTATGACTTGGTTTGAGCAGTATACATGTACACATGTAAATGCGTAATTTTAACTACATACACACTGTACACCTGAAATTGACCTACAATGTACACATACCTGTACATGACTATACACTGTAAATGTACAATCCATCTTGAGTGGTAAAGTGTTAAAACATGGCCATGTCAAAGATATTATAAAGGTGGTCCTTAGAGAGAGAATATCCCGCCAAAACAATTTTCAGAATACCATCTTACTGTACAATAATATTAGCGCTGTATTACCTCAGGAAGATACAAAAAAAGCTACATGTGTACAAGAAAAGTTTCAACAATTTTCAGAATACCACGATCCCAGGTTTCAAACAAAGTTGCTGGGCTACATGTACAGTATTGCCTTCATAATAAATCCTCACTTTTAATAAACAAGTCCCTTCGATAGGACTTTAATTTACGCCGTTCCTCCACTGCTGGATTATATTCAATATTTTATTCTTTTCAACATTATACATGTAGACTTTCATCGTTTCATGAATAAATGAACATGTACATTGAGCAATGAGCAAATGAGCACAGATCTACATGTACACGTATGTATGGCTGCACAATGCTCTCTGTGTATTTGTGATCTTTTCCACGCCAGGGTTTACTGTGAAAGTGACTTCCAGGGCATGCAAGAATGAATATGAATATTAGTCTCTACACACAGACTCTTTAAAGTACATACTGTACATGTTTGTACATTGTTGGTGTAATGTGTACATTAACTGTACATACATGTACAAAATGTACCTTTATCTCATGATCTTTACATTGTGTATTTAAAGTAGACCAAATATGTAAAGTATGCACTCTCACTCTCCTGTCTAGCCTACTGCTACTGGGTCTGAGCCAAAAGTCCTGTCAACGCAGCAGGACGGAATTCAATAGGATTTATTCTCCTCACAAGAAAATAAGAAATGCTATCTGCTGCATACCTTTACTTATATACATGTAATAAGTTTACACTGAAGAACAATTCCATTACAAACAAGACTGTTCCTAATTCTTTTTCCATGGTAACAACAATAGAACAACAATAGAATGGTGAAAGACAGATTGAAAGTAAAATTCTATCGAATTTAAAATTTAAGACTACAAGCTCTACGTATCGTGATTTTTGATTACCACCATGAAGCTAGATTTTGGCCCAATCCATTTTTTTTAATTTGAAAATTGATGAATGGGTGTCGCGCGACAGGACAGAATGCTACGGGACGGAAACTTTTGCACCATGTACAAAATGAATGGGGATTTAACTTCTTTTTTTTTAAATATTGTCCAACTGTACTTTTTTTCTTTTAGACTATGGTAGAACTAAAATGTTAAGGCACAGGGAAGTGGCAAGCATTATTGTTAATTCAAATTAAAGAAATAAAACTCACTGGAGAGGGTGGACACATTTGCACCATGTACAAAACAAATGGGGATTTGGAAAAGAAATTTTTGATATCATCAAATACATGGAGTTCTTTTCTCTAAAAAAATGTGGTAGAACTAAATTGTTCAGGTAAGAAAACTGTTAATCTCTATTGTTTATTCAAATTATTGAATAAAAACTTGCTCGGGTTAAAAAAATATAAACATCAAATGACATGTATGCATGTACATGGGACTGTACTTTCCATGCATAATTCTGTCCCGTCGCGCCTAAAATCCCTTAAATACCCACTAAATGAGACGGGACAGAAAAAAAAGGTACACATACATGTAACACATAAAAGGAACAGATTAGGGAATCAATTTTAATGGTACAGAAGTGATGGTATGATACATGTGGTGCATTGATACTTTTACCTCAGTCTACATGTACATGTATACGGTAAACTCCACTTTATCCTACAAAAAAATAAAAAGGGTATACTTACTTACTAATACTTACTTACTTACTAGGTATACTTGGTAGATTAGCCCTCAACTCCAAAAGGAAGGGCTCTCAATAATTTCTTAAAAGTTGCTACTTAGGGTGCAGACACTACTTCATCTGGAAGTTTATTCCACTGGTGGACCACTCTATTACTATAAAAGTGGCCTGTAAGTTGTGTTCTGGAACGTCTTTGGAACTATTTTCTAGAATGACCTCTTAATGCTTTGTTAGGTTTAGAGAAGAATTTATGAGGTATTTATAAGATATGCCATGATTCTCCTCTTCTCCAAAGATTCTGATGGGATTCTCTTATTATCAAGACGCAAGCACTTGGCCTGTACCCTTTCTAACTTCTCAATATGTCCCAAAATACAATTTTGCACCAAAAAGTTCAAATTTTAACCCAATTATAACAGAATATAACATAACAAAAACTATTTGACTATGAGTGATACTAATTACGGGTTAGAACAACTCTTATTCTGGAATTTGACGTTCGGTTCATTTCATTTGGTTGGGTGAGATTTCAGAGTTTAGCTATTCGGTAGCGGTTTTACGTCTACAAATTGTTTATTTTATGCAAATTAGGCAGGACGGAGCGAAAGCTTTTGGGCAGTTAATTGTAGTGTAGGGCCGTGAGTGATATCGCCATAATGTTTGTGTGTGAGCCTCGCAGTAGTTTTAAAAGATCACCACTACAGATTAATAGTCTAAAAAGTACAATAATTTATGTTGACTTGCCCATCTCGGTAGTATTTTTTTATTATAGTTCATCATGGCTCAGAATTATCGTATACATTTCAAAGTAGGCCTACATGTAAAGTGTGTAAAATTCTAAACAGCAATGCTACTGTACAAAGTGAGAGGATGAAAGCATTTTAGAATATCATCTTCTATAAAACAATAAAATGCTGTAGCGGATCGCTCTCTGGCGGCAACATTGATGTTCAGGGGAGGATCTAGAGCTTTGACTTTTTTTGCCGACACGGCAGTGCTGTATTTCTAACACTACAGCATGGACGGAACGGAAGAAAATTTGTTAAATTATTTTCTCTTTCCTCTAATCTCTATAAAAATTAAAAAATATCATAATTGGAAGAATTAATATTTTCAATGAATGCGTAATGTGCTCTGATGTCCTAAAAGATTGTGACCGAGTTTATTAAAAAAAAAAATGGGTGAATGTACAAAGAACTGTGTCATGGACTTGAATGCATGAAGCGTGTGTATCAGAGTGTATAGATCACCAATTATGACGGGAAACATATTGCTTTTTTCTTTTTTTCTCAATAACTTTCCGTTAGAACATGTAGAAAGTATGAACTGTAGTCGTAAATGGGACGTTTTGACCGGACCCGAGGACGTTTTGATATCACCCGGGGACGTTTTGACCGGTCACCTTTTTTTTAAGGTAGTGGCTATTCTTACGACGAGTCGTAAGAATAATTTTCCGGCTATTCTTACGACATGCGCATACGCTCCATTTTCGTACTCTGTGCCGTCGTAAGAATAGGGTTAGGGTTAGGGTTAGGGTATTTATATGTTTTGAACACCTTCGATGTCAACTCGTTCTCACAGGTACATCGTTAAGTCAGAGGACTGGCAATATCATGAATATCGAGGACCCAGGTTCGATTCCCAGCTTTGTCATTTGTCGTTTTTTTCCATTTGTTACTAGGCCTAGGCCTAACCGATGTTTTCTCTCTAGGCCTACAACTACAGAATCATCTATATAATATGGAAAAGGCTGAGGAGACAGAGAAAATAGAGACAGAGAGATTTTTACTCAACAAGTGAAGTGTGCGCAGAGTACGAAAATGGAGCGTATGCGTATGTCGTAAGAATAGCCATGATAGCCAGATAGATAGCCCGAAAATTATTCTTACGACTCGTCGTAAGATTAATAGGCACTGCCTTTTTTTAAAAGGCTATGGCGCTTTGCTTCGCCCACCATTTCTCACCTTGTATTAGCCATTCACACTCGGTATGCATTGGATAACTCTCGTTTGGATGATCCGAGATAAATCCTTCAAGATCAGTCAATATGGCACGACCAGTCGAGCCAAGTTCATAACACTTTGCTGAACACGCCTGGCTCTTCAAAAACACACACAATAAAGCTGCACATAGAAATGTCTTCCAGTATGGTATGGAGGGAAGGATTCTGTGAACTGTCTGCAACATATTCCTTCTCATATTTCCTGATAAATGATGTCCTTTTAGTTTTACGTTCACTTCTGACTCTCCTCTTCTTGTGCTGCCATCTCGTAACCGACCACTTTTCCAAGTTTCTGTCGCCCGACTCTGTCCATTCCTCACCCTCGACAAGCCGCTGTCCTCCCGCCCTCGTTGCATACATCTCACATTTTCAGCCAGTGTGAAGATTAAATCCATGTTTTCTTCACTTTTCTTAGAATAACAGCCAGTTTGGAGGTGCTGCTGTGAGCACGGATTCAGCTTTCCCTTTGGCTTTGGCTTTGCTTGCGCCATGTTTGTGATGGCAATATTCGTCAGAAACAGCTGACAAGCTTATCAACCGCAAAGCCACACACAGACAATGATCTCGATCTCCTTGCGAAAATAAAGACTCGCAGGAACGTCGTGAAAAGTCTGTTTTCCTATCGAAGATCGCTCTCCTTCCAAGTCCATTCTTTTTCCATCACACCTGAGGTATTGGTTTCCATTGTACAAGGGCTGCTGGAAGAAAATACGTGATTAATCCAGATAAAAACGTTCTCCTAACCTGCCCTCTGCCATATCGATATCCACAGCACAGCACTGTGGTATACGTACGGTAAGGGGAACCGGTACCAAGATGCGTTTACACTATTTATTACATGTTGTGTGTGTCGGAAACTCGGCTCTAGTATTCTTGCAGTAGGCGTTCTACTCTTTCTGAACCGTTTATAACCACGTGTTGAATTATGGTCAATTTTCTTCGCAGTATACGACTTCTACAACATATGGCAGATATCGAGGGGGGCCTTTAAAACTTTTTTATTGGCGCCCTCCGCGTTGATTGTACAGTTAGTCTAAGTAACTTTTTTTTTCTTTTCATTTTTTTTTTCATTTGGAACGTTGGTTGTCAGAGATTTTTAGACCTGTACACCTCCCCCCCCCCCCTTGAGACACTATGGCACAGCATCTGAGCAACGTTAGGACTAACATTTACAGGATTCAGTGGCAAATCCAGCAGAGGTTTTGAGGTCCTCCCCCTCTTTGAAAATAGTGGGTCTATCTTCTGTGGTCTATCTCGGCAACGTGCCCGTGCGGCCGCCCATCTTCTTTTTGGATACGCCACTGAGGATAACCCACTGTTAAGCTTAATTTCCATTAAAAATTAAGATTTATTGAATAAAAAATACGTTAATAAATTTGCTTCAGGCTTCAAAAGACAAATATTATAACATTTTACAATACTATTAGTATAGCTAGGCCTGCCTATAGCCTACCATAGTGGAAGACCGGAAAATCATTTTGTCAGGATATTATGACGCCGTGAGTTTCACTATTGAATTGAATTGAACTGCTTTAAACATCATTGACATATTTACATCAATATTTTGTTTCAACAAGAAAACGAGAGAAAAAAGATAGTACAACTTATATATACATTTCAAATAACAAAATATGTAAACATATCATGTTAATAATACATGTATTTGATTCGTATATGTACATAATGTCATACGGTATAGATTGATATGAGTATATCTCATTTCAGCATTCTCCCTTTCATGGTATGATATACTTTGTGTAATTTGCTAGACTGAGTATGACATATTCGTTATCTAATTTCCTTAAGAATATGAACTTTTCTTCTGCTCTGAGAAAAGAAAATTTAGGGTATTTTATCGATAAAGCGTCTAAGAGGTTTTTTTCTGTGTTCAATGAATCTATAGGGCAAAATATCAGTGTGTACATGTTCGTCACCAATCTCTCATTCTTCACGGTCCGGGTGCATATTCTAAGATGTATATAGATGTTTTCTTATAATATAGGCCTTCTGTCAGTTCCAAATTCTGTGCCTTCCTGTTTCTCTCGCTAAATGATAACAGTTTCTGAAGCGGCATGTATTTCTTCGGAGTCGAAAACTTTCGATAACATGAAGATACTGCTCCTGTTAATATCAGACTTAAAGGAGTACTCCGGCCTGAAAATAAGATTAATCAAATGAATAGAGTAAAATTAAACAAGCAAAACACTGAAAATTTCATCGAAATCCGATAAAAAATAACGAAGTTATTGAAATTTTAAGTTTTGCATTATTTTGGGAAACAGTTCTATGCATGTCATCATGAATATGTAATGAGTGAGCTGATGATGTCACGTCCCCACTTTCCTTTTTTAACTATATTATATGAAATCTTCATTATTTCATTTTTTCATACATGTCTATAAAAAATATCTCCCTTGTTACAAAATAAGTTACAGCAATGATGAACTTACACATTAAATAAGGAGTCAGTCCTTTTAGTTATAGGCTTGGAGCAGAAAATTTGAATAATTGCAATTTCATATAATAAAATACAAAAGAAAAAGTGGGGATATGACATCATCAGCTCACTCACTGCATATTCATGAGGATGTGCACATAACTGTTTTACCAAAATAATGCAAAACTTAAAATTCCATAACTTCATTATTTTTCATCCGATTTCGATGAAATTTTCAGTGATTTGTTTGTTTAATTTTACTCTATTTATTCAATTCATATTAATTTCAGGCCGGAGTACCCCTTTAAATATTCTTAGTTTGTTCCCGCCCCCACTACATGTATTTACTACATCACTGTGAAGATCTGCGGTGAATTGGTTTTGAAAAAAATATCCTTCATAACGGAATTTACTTCACTACCGACAACCCTTTCACTGTCAGTTAAATCTACACCATCAATACATTCATTGTTTTCATCAAGATATAGTTTACAAGCTTTCAATAACGTATTTACATTCTTTTACAGCATACTGTGTTATTTCTGTACTCCCCGGTCTGTACTCTATTCATTTTATACGGCATGGTATATAATAGGGAATTACAATCCATATCTTTCATCCGTGACCAATACTTAGCTATACACAAGAAAATGATTTAATTAATAATGGGTATTCTGCCATCTCAGCCAAAATGGCTATATCATTACTTTTCTTATTTACACAAAGAGCATATTTGAGCCACTGTAAGTGAACAGGTTCCAAAACATTTTGAAGAATAGTTTTGAGTGACCTGCATCATTTCTTAGAAATTTTTTATATGCTCCCCAAACTTCTGTCCCGTAATACAGAAGGATGGGTTTAATAATAAGTGACTGGACCAGACGCAAAGCTAGTTTTATATTTGGGGATGAGTTCGGAATGATTTATAAAGTTTGAACATTGCTCTTTTGGATTTTCAACCAGATTTTCGTTTGCAGCAGCATTCATAGTAATACCAGAGTGGCGGATCCAGGAATTTGAAATGGGGGGGGGGGGGGGGGAGATTAAAAAATATATATCGTCAGATGTGTTGGTGTCATTTAATAGGAGAGACCTTAAGTTACCCATAGTTAAGCAAATTTTGAAATGTTAATTTTGGGAGAATTTTTCCAACTGTCAACTTTCAACGGTTCTCAAATTTGTTAATAGCAGCCAGAACAATGATTCTATAGTCAAGTCTTTATTTTGCACCCTTTCGCAAAAGTCGCTTTTGCTCACTCGAGTTTAAATTATCGCCAATTTGTTTGGTGTCATTCGATAGAAGAGACCTTAAGCTATCCACGGGTATAAAAACTTTCCTACAAATAAATTCTGTTGAATATTTATTTGGGGAGACTACTTCTGACTGTCACTAAATAACTATGAAAACCGGCATCATCAGCATGCAGAGCAATCATTATCACTATCACCATCGTCATTGTCATCATCATCATCATCACCATCATCATCGGTTATGTAATCATCTTTACACTCGTTACCACCAACATCACAATCAACATTCACTGCTCCCATCATCATCATCATCATCATCATCATCACCATCATTATATCATTATCATCATCTTTATACTGTATATCACCATTATCATCATCAATGTAATCATGAGAACACTCATTACTATAATCATCACCATCATCATGATCGCCATAACCAGCAACATCATAATCGCCATCACCATCATCCCCATTTTAATCAACATGACCACCATGACCACCACCACCAAGATCATCATCTCTGACTATATAAACATCATTCATTCATTCATTTCCATGATTACCTTCATGACCATCAACATCACCAGCATCAACATCATCATCATCATCATCACCGCCATCATCAAAATTGTCATCATCACATATCACCATCATCATCATCATCATCAACGCCATCAACATCATTTTCATCATCATCGTCATCATTATCGTCACCGCCACATCATCATTATCACCACCACCACCATCATCATCATTATATATACATGTACATCATTATGATCATCACCGTCGCCATCGTCATCACCATTGTCATCATCATCAAAAGTCGTGGTCTTTGGTCTCCTTTGAATAAGTTCTTTGGTTTTGACCTGATCGATCCCCATTGGGTGCGTGTCAATAAATATCTCGGGTTTTAGAATGTGTTTGAGTTTGGATCTCAAGAGTTACAGTCTCATTTTGGCAAACAGCAAGTCTTTTTCACACCATAACATGATGTATGTGTAAATTTAATGTAAAATGTTTCGGATGTCAGATCCATTGGACTTCTCTCTCTCTCCTTTTTCATCCCACCCCTTCTCTCTCTCTCTCTCTTTCTTTCTATCTCTCCCCTCCCCTTCCCCCTCTCCTTTTATCTCCTCTCTCCTTACCTCCATCTCGCCCATCCTCTATCTCTTTCTATCTCTCCCTACAGATATCTCTCTCTCTCTCTCTCTCCCCCCCCCCCCCCCCCCCCCATTTGGAAGGATTTGTGGTGTTGATAGCTTTTCCAGTTCACTATTATATTCATGTCTGAATGCATTCTGTGACTCAGAATTATATATACAGTCTGTGGAGAGCCGGAGGTGTTCAATCATATACGCCCCCCTACGGTGTCACTTCATATTCAAGCACATGATCGCTAGCAGATCACACTTTCAAGAAGATTTTGCACAAAATCCCTTCAGTACAAAATGGACTCTTAATACATCTGTATCCTGATTTTCGGCTTATGGAGAACACATTCACAAAAAGTAGTGGCGTAGCTACAGGGGCAACGTGCCCCCCCCCCCAATCGAAATGGCAAAAAAAAAGGCGGAGAAAAAGAGAGAAAAGAGAGAAAAGAGAGTAAAGAGAAAGGGACGAGAAAAGAAGACGAAAGGACCGATTCCCGCACCCTCCCCCTATCACTGACCTCGTAAAGTTGCATTGAATTTTCCGAGTAAGACAAGTGCAAGTTCCCCCTCAATGGCTGGACTCATGCTATGCCACTGACCAAAAGTACCCATTTTTTGGTAAAATTTTGTATTTAAGCATTCACATGTTTGCGAAACTGAATGATCCCTTTTTGTGAAAATTCTTGCCCCTTCAAAAAACATACCTTTTTTCAAATCCAAACCCCAAAACATCCCCTTTTTACACAAACCCAATATGAAGTGATACCAGCGGGTATACACCCTCCTGGCTTGTAACACCTGATAGTATGTTTCGTTTACATAAAGTTACATATGGATCACCTGAATCTGGATAGCAAATTGCTGTATAATGAATGGACTATAAAACTTGTATCTTCAATCTTGAATATGAGATAAGACAGCGATTTTCCAACATCCTGAATATTTTCATTGGATATTATACATTACATATGAGGGGACTGTACCCTGAACTCCATGTCAACTAAGCTGATGAAAATACATGCACGTGAAATAACTCGGAAGTCACAGCCATTCTCAGTCACGTGTGTGACGAAAATCCTGAAAAATAAGCCCATTTAAACCTAATTTTCTAGTATTTTGTCTTGTAGTAGAAGTCTCTCATTTTGGATTTTTGAATAAAAATCTAATCCCAAAAGATGAAGGGTAAATATTTTAAATGAGAGTACATCATTTTCTTTCAGAGGTCAACAATAGGTCGGTCACGTGTTTGACCTCGCACAAGGGGTCTTACTTGTCGGTATTCAAACCTACTTTTCTTGTATTTCCCTTGGAGTGCAAGTTTCCAATTTTCATTGCTGTATGATGGGATGGCTCTGTAAAGTTTGAAAGCAATTTTCCATAAATTAGTGCACATTCTTTTCTTTTGAAGTGAAAATTGGGTCGGTCACGTGTGTGACCACTCAAAAAAAGTGCGTTTTTAAAAGTCTCAGTAAAAAATTATGGTTGGGAATTTATTTTTTGGTGAAAGAAAAGGAAATCTTTTTCAGGTAAGAACCTGGTATTATAAAAAAAAATAAAAATGTAATCTTATTTTCCGGCAATGAGGCAAAATCAGTTGGTCACGTGTGTGACCGAAAGTTTCACTTTACAAAGAATGGCCCAGAAGTAAAACTTCTCCCTATAAACTCAAATCAATTTTTTGACCACACTCTGCAAAACATGTTTCCTATTGTTTCCCCAAGTCGAACTATTATTTGCAGTCCCAACAGATTCAACTTATGCAAAGTTAACTCTACATGCACTGGAAAGGTGCAGTGTTGGAGAGTAGGGCCAGCATTGAGGAAGTCTATTGTTAAAACTGTAAAATTCAAGGACAATAGCAGAAGATTCAAAAGCCTTGCACCATTGTTGTGACAAAGTCAGGGTTCCCTGTCCCAGACTTCTTAATTGATTCCCAGACAACACAGGAGGACAGGGATTAATTAAGGGCTAAATTGATCACATTTCCTTCTTCAAATTGGCAACAATATTTTTCTTTTAATGCTACATGTTTCTAATAAGATGTTATGTCTTGAAAACAAATACATGGTTAGGAACTTTGTAGAAAAGTTGAAAATTGCCAATTTCAATAAAAAAACAATGATTTTGAACCTCTCAATGTGTTGCCAATTTAAGGATTTCAATGCTCAATCCCCTTTTTAAAATTCCTGGCATCAAACGCCATATGGTCATGCAACAAAAATGGACAGTGCGTGCAGAAATTTTTGCTCTTTCAACTCATGCATCTGGAATATTTTTTAGAGCTCTGAATCTATAGAACCAAACCACAAAATGTGGTCAATTGTCCTGAAAGGGTTAATTCCAAAGCATGTACTTAGCTTTGTATAAGTCAAATCTGTTGGGACCACACAGAATAGTCCAATTTCTGCAAAATTCGACTTAAGAAATGTAAATTTCATATACCTGTATTTTGCACTTTGGTTAAAAAAAAAATGGTTTGACTTAGGGAAAGCAAGGTTAACTGTAATAGAACAGGGGTGATGGAAAATGTGGACTGTTAAACTCTTCTTTTTTCCCCTTATTTTTTGTCATGTTTTTAGCATTTTCAAAGAACATGCTATCAAAGAACCCTTTTTTAGCCTTTCAAGGAGGCTGAAATATTTGCTTTCCTTGATCATGACCTAAATTTTGACACCCTAGATTTTGTGTATATTTACATTCATTCCAAAACATCCTTTGATATATTGCGGATCGTGTAAGTAAGTTGTGGCCACTACATAACTGCAAATGGCTTTGAAAAGTACAGCTAACCTTGTATAACTCAAAGTCGCACAAGTCAAAATTTCCCAAAGTCCAATCAATTTTTTTGACCAAACTAACCCAAACGTTTTATTTACATTTCCCCAAGTCAAATTTTACATGAGTCAAGCTAGTTTTTGTGGTCCAACAGATTCGACTTATGCAAATTTAACTGTGTTCCTCCCTACATTTCAAAACATAGAACACATTTTCATGTCGGGTGAATATCCTGGGTTTGGGTTATGGCAACAACTCGTTAGTTACTAATACACGCTGACATATCGTCTGTTTGGAGCCAGAAGGGTGGTAACTCTATAAAAGATGTAATGCCCTTCTGGTTCCAAACAGAGGATATACACTTGTAATGACATGTTTATACATGCATGTACATGTACAATACATTGTACTATAATAAGAGGCTGTTTTTGAAATGCATTCAAATTTGTATATTACATACTAGTGAAAAACTATCACATCCATCTGTTATCACAAGTTACATGTACATGCATTTCAACCGTCAGAATGAAGCATTACAGGCCCATGCAATTAAACATGAATTTTCTGACCGAACACTGTCTTAGTGCATGCAATCTGCATTCTGACAATTGAAAGGTGCAACAGATGAAGGCAAATTTGTCACTACACGGTTGACAATAGCTGTATAGAGTAAATTAATCTGCACAACAAAAATTGCCTCTTCCACACACTCATTTTCTCAGTCACATGTTCTTGTGAAGATATTAAAGGCCACCACACACCTCTTAATCCAACTTCAACTGGATTTAGATTTTAGAAAGAAATTATAAACAAAACTGATATGTAATATTTAAAATGTAAATTCTTCCTGAGGTCCCCATTGTGATGCAAATAATTATGTCAAATTTGCATGTTGCTTTGAGTCTTTGGCCCAGTAGGCTGCGAATCATATCGTTGTCATATCAGTTTCATGACGGAATATTGATTTTTGCCAATTTCTTTTCTCTCACTTGAAGGCTTGTAATACCATGCAACTTTGAATTTTTGAAAATCAATAGACATGAACAAGACCACTTGACAGCTTGGTGACATACAATTTCCATATCAACATTGCTATTTCTTTCAAAGTCCAGTTGTATTCAGGTGCAGTGAAACCTTGTTATAACAAACTCCTTGTGACCACAGTAAATACATGTACAATCTTTATATCGAAACCTTGTTTAATCGGGCTACAAAAGCAGAAAACATGACATGTACAAAGAAGTTGGACTGAAAAATTGCCTTCTTATATTAAAGGAGAGTTTGTGTACATGTAGCAGTTTCTCTTATAACAAGGTTCCACTGTAGAATTGTTTCCATTGTCGTCAATGGACTATGTAGTCCCATGTGAATATATGTGTGCTGTGCCTTTTCATTCATGCGATTTTCATCCACCTTTTCGTAATTTGCCTCTGATACAACATAGCAACACACCATATCTGACACATACACTTTGCAGACATCTGGAAAAAATGAAATCACATGCACACAAGACATTTTGCTTTTTCTAGCTTCCACCATTTATCCAAAATATCAAAGGACAATTCATAAGAAATATACACACTTAACTATCATCATAACATGAAAGAGAAATGATTTTGATGTGGAACAAGTCTTTTATGTACACAACTTTTCTGCTGCTGATACGTCTGATACTCTGCTTCTGGCTATGCTGCATTGATTGAAAGTCTTTAGAGGAAAAGTGCATTTGAGAAATAACTTTGAGTCAAAGAATGGATCCAAATGATGAGGTGTTGATATGCTGGACAAATGGTGAGGCTGTTGTTGCTGTTGCTGCTGCTGCTGCTGTTGCTCCTGTTGCTCTCGATTATTTTGGCTTCTTCTTGGGGCGAAGGTCATTGGAGTGGCCGCACTTCTTCTTACGGCAATTGGTTGCACGGGGATGAAGACGGGCATAGCATCTGTGTGAGAGTACAACCCATGGTAAAATTCATATCATTCCATCAGTGTACCAAATTTAATGTGGGCGGCATTGTTGCATAACTTTTAACAATGAATGAGTCACATAACATAATACAAGTAAACAAAGTCCAGCTGAGAAGAGGAGGATCTCTGTTCATTCTCAGGGTAGAGAAGTAATTTTCAGAAACATTAGTTTATTATTCTTAATAGGATCTTGTCAAGATAGAGCGTAAACTTTAAGCCTCAAACTTAGAGCTTTATATCATCGAGAATAAGAGATAAGGAACACCCTTGCAAATATTTCATTCATATCCTCTATCGTCTGTTTAGAGCCAGAAGGGCGGTAACTCATAATTTTGTAGAGGTAACGCCCTTCTGGATCCAAACAGACAATATGCTGTCTTTTTCTTCTTGGAATTATCTAAGTAAATAATTTTGCTTGCTTTTCAGCGAATTGCAATTTTGAGAAATGCTTTGTGATAATTTTGGATTTATTGGTGCCACTTAAAGCCGTTCGTGTGAGCCCCTAAATTCAGTTGCATTACAAGTAGGAACAGAACTGACCAAGAATTACATTTACATGTATGGCCTCATGGCACTGGCATGGAATACCAGATAGGATTGTGGGACTAAATAGGTTTTGAGCCAATATTCACTTCAATACTTTAATCAGAAATGCAAGTATTTTTTCGGCTTAGACAACATACACAGCCAACTTTAATATTTAGTCCAATATTTTGGCCAAATACTCGAGAGCAGATTTGAGCCAATCACTTGGAAGCCTTGATTGGATGGCTGGGGCACTAGGGCCCCAATTATGCATGGGTCATTATAAGCTGCGCACAAGCAAATAAAGCGTGAATGTTTTTTTTACATTGCGATAAGTTCAATGCTCATCAATTTTGGAAATCACAACAGCGATCAGTATTTTGGTTACAGGGTGCATTGCTTTGGTTATATAATACACAGATGTGATTCAGAATAAGACTTAAACCAACCTTGATAATGACCATTGCCTACTGAAACCGGGGAATCATAAATCAAGAATCAGTCGTCAACGGATCCAACCAATCCAAGTAAAATACCGACTAAATCCAAGTACAAAGGAATCTTGTTAATATAAAGAACACTGCTATAACAAGTTCTCATTATAACTAGAAATGTCCATTGCCGCGCAATGCGAATGTATCCCCCGGCACTGGCAGGGATTCGAGGAAAGGACAAAGAACCCCCCCCCCTTCCCTCCCTCAAACAAAAGGATTGCATAGAGATTGCCGCCAGTAGCCCGGACTATTGTCAACACTAGGAGCAGCATCACCAAAACAATGTGTGTAGATTAGAGCATAATGCATCTCTATAGAAAATTCGAAAGAAATCTGGCAAGAAATGCAACCTCAGAACGCACAAGAGATATCCACTAAAATATGACCTTTGACCCTATGAAAGACTGAACACTGGGGGCAGCATCACCCAAAACTGTAGAGGTCTAGAGTAATCTATGATGGACCTCCATACAAAATCTGAAAGAAATCAGTCAACAAATGTGTCCTCCAGAATGCATGCACTAAAATATGAAATTTGACTCTATAAAAAATGGAACACTGGGGGCGGCATCAGCAAACACTAAAGATGTGTAGATTTCACTAAGACACACCTCCATATAAAATTTGAAAGAAATCCGTCAAGAAATGTGGAAGTTAGAGTGCACAAAAGGCATATAACCTTTGACCCTATAAAGGACAGAACAATGAGGGCAGCATCCCCAAAAATTAAAGATGTCTAGATTATACCAAGTTACATCTCCATGGAAAATTAGAAAGAAATCCATCTAGAAATGTGGCCTACAGCATGCACTCATGCCATCCTCCAAAGTATGACCTTTTATCCTATAAAAAACGGGAGATTGGTGGCAGCATCACCAAAAACTAAAGGTTTTTAGATTATAACAAGAGACACCTTCATGCAAAATTTGAATAAAATCCGTTGAGAAATGTGACCGCCAGAGCGCACACAAGAGTGCACACAGGACATCTATCAAAATATGACCTTTGACCCTATAAAAGACGGAACACCAGAGGCAGCATCACCAAAATCTATAGGTTTCTAGATTATACCAGTAGACACCTTCATGCAAAATTTGAACAAAATCTGTTGAGAAATGTGACCACTGAGCACACACAAACTATCCCCCAAAATATGGCCTTTTACCCTATAAAAGACGGAACACTGGGGGCAGCATCACCAGAAATTATAGGTTTCCAGATTTTACCAAGATACACCTCCATACAAAGTTTGAAAGAAATCCATAGAGAAATGTGAACGCTAGAACGCACACAAGAATGTGACGCGGCGGCGGTGGACGCTGCTGAATCCGAAGTATCCTCCGGCTTTCTGTTGGGGATACAATAAGATAATTTTCCAGGCCACATTTCTTTGTATTTCATTGTATTTTAGCCCCAATATATTAACACAGTTTCATTATAGCAAGGTAATTTCCTGGGTACCGAGGAATTTGTTATAACAAAGTCCCACTGTAATTGACCAGTGGGGAGCGTTTCATCAAGTGTTTTGCCGGTGATTTTTTCTGACAACTGTTATAAGCTACTGAAATCCTTGCATCTGACTTGCTGACTTGCTGACAGCAAATTTGTCGGTAAAAATCACTGACAAAGCACTTGAAGAAACGCTCCCCTGGCCATAGTGTAGAGGACCAACTTCCTATTGACTCACTTTCTGCAGATCTGCTTTTCACAGTTGTACTTCTGGGCCAGGAGACGGAGGGAAGGCTCGATCACACCACCTCGGAGACGAAGCACCAGATGCAGGGTAGATTCTGCAGAAAGTTTCAATGACAATGTATAATTTTTTAGATCTACAGTGAAAACTCCCTATAACGAGGACATTGGGACCATGAAAATTATCTTGTCATAGGAGGCATCTCCATATATCTGGGTAAAAAAAAATGAAAGAACATAAAGACCTGGGACCAGCAAAAATACCTTGTTTTATCAGAAATCTCATTTCATCAGAGCTTTTTATAACAAGTTTCCACTATATAGGCTGCTTACCACTCTGCCTCGCACGAACATGAGGGCAAGTTATCTTTAGTAAGTCTATAGAATTGTTTTATCACGCAAGGGCCAAATCTTTATTTTAAAAATTTCCTTAATACAAATGTTCATTTATAAGGAGAGTTAGTGTCAGGTTATGCATTAAAGATCACATTACAAGAAAATTCCATCAAAGTAAATATTGGCTTAATAGTCTTTATTGCATATATGGCATAAATTAAACAAGGTTATCCAAATTCAACGCTTGGAACCATTTGAAGTAATGATTATTATCAATTATAAAACGGTAAAATACAGCCCCCGATATAGCAGCTGAAGAGCTCCTCGAACGCTGTGTGATGACACACCAGGGGCCAGTCCTGTCTAAGCAGACGATGTCCCATAAAATCTTACACATTTTTCAGTGCCTGTTTTGTCATCTCCTCTTCACTTATTTCTCTTACTTGACTAGCGTCAGTCTTAATGTTAGTCTGTTGCCCCACTCTTAACTTCGTGTATGGTATTATTTTGATGAAAAATGCAGCGTTAAAAAACATAAAGGAATCGGTCACTTGTAAACAAAATAAGACGCCATTGTATTTTCAGCTGCTTGCACCAGGGCATGTTCGGCGTTTCAAGAGGGAATGAATACCATCGTGCTATTATTCGCAGGGCTTTTCAATTTGAAAATGGGGTTTATTTCATTGATCATTGACCCTTCTCCTGTGTATTTACAATCAAACGGTTTTAGTTATCAGAATCAGTTTCACTTTCTCTTTCAGAATGGTGTGAAATAAGGTCATGTTTAAATATACCAAACTCTTTATAATTTGATAAATAATTGCATTGCAATAACATTCATTCATTATAGGACGTCGTCTGCTTAAGCAGGATCGATCCCTAGTGTGACGACATCAAAACATCGCTATATTACTGGCGAATCCTCGGATATTCCAGATGCTTAGAAGAGCTTTCATTTATGTTGTTTTTATAATCATCAGATACGCAGTTGACATAAAACTTATACGACTGCCATCTGTAAGCTTCCCAGTTTCTAGTGATACATTAATTGCCATATTTGTGATTTTCTTGTAATGTGACCCTTAAGCTAAACTTATAATTTATTTTGGATTGAAAGCAGTTGAACTCCTGAAAAATGTAACAACTTCTAAGATAATTTCGAATTTTAGATGAAATTGGGGATTGAAAAAGGAACTCGGCAAATAGCAGGACTTCAACTTTTGCGAAACTCCCTACTTGGCCTACTTCTCACCTTTCTGGATGTTATAGTCTGAGAGTGTGCGGCCATCTTCAAGCTGCTTGCCAGCGAAGATCAGACGCTGCTGGTCAGGAGGGATACCTGCAAGTAAAGATAGATAAAATAAGATATTAATGTAAATGTGGAACATTTTATGTGATTGATTTTTTCGTGCGGTATTTATTTGTCAGAGAAATGTAATTATGAAGGAATGTGGAGAAATACAGGTGTAGAATAAGAATTTCTAAAGTTATTGGGACTTGATTTCAGTCTAATCTCACATGTGCATGATAATGACCAGTATTCATAAAAGTGTTCTAACTACAGTCCAGGTTTAAACTGGCAGATTTAGTCCAATTTATGGAGTGCCAACGTCCTCATCTTACAAAAATTTACTATAATTTTGTAATAAATGGACAACTGCAGCTGCATCTTTCACCTCATGAAATAGTTTAATTATATCACTCATAAACAAGAAATATTTGTAATATTGTACCTTCTTTATCCTGGATCTTAGCCTTGACATTCTCGATGGTGTCAGAAGGCTCCACCTCGAGGGTGATCGTCTTGCCCGTCAGGGTCTTCACGAATATCTGCATTCTGGCTACGCAACTGAAACAAGAAGAAAGATTGTTTATTACATGTAGGCCATTTCTTGCATTATTTCTTAAAAATCAGGGGCAGCATTCTAAAAACTATGTTATCTTTTATGTTAAAATAATGTTTAAGTTGATTATCCAAGCCATCGCTTCATTTCTGCGCAAAGCTGGCTGCATAAACATATATATTGAGAGACATCTAGCGAGCACCAGTAGTAAGTGTTTATTCCATTCAAGTTTAATTTGTTCTGACTCTTAACGTACTTTCTACTGACATGAAAGATAAGTTTTCAGAATGAGGCCCCTGCAATTTTGGCTAAGCAACTGGAGGAATAAGAAAGGTTTATAGTGCAGAAGATGTTGATCATCGTGGTAGTGCAATAAGAGTATAAGTTTATCATTACATAGAAGATCCAAGCGAAGGAATTGTAGATAATTGTAAATAAGATAATTTATAATCCGAAAAACATGATAAGGAAGTATTTTCCTGAACTTTGGAGGTGTTTGGGGGGGGGGGTTTACCACCTCAACTACATAAAAGAGGTTGACTGCCGCCAAAATTGACACAGACCAACATACTGATGGTTCTGTGTGCCTGATGCTCTGCTACGTGTATTGCGATGGGATTCAGTGGTGCCAAGAAACTTCTGATTGCTTTCCTATTTTTGGAGGGGGTCTAAAGCAGGTACAGCACCCATATTGAATGATGGATGCAGGTATGGTGGTCCTGTCACCTGCACAGGCACAAATCTTTGTGTCAGATTTTCTGATTTTATTTGATAAAATATAGCGAAATTTTCATCATTTACATGTACATCAACAATCAGTTACCAAATGGTAGATAAGCCCGAGTATACCGTAGTTTTATGAAGACTCATGTGGATCAATCACCAAAATACATAATTTGTCATAAAAAGTGAGAAGCCAACCCCTATATCTAGATCTACTGCTATACGAAATATTGAAATGGATGGGGATTAAAGAGCGTGTAACGGGGAGTCTAGTTTCATGCTCTCCTTTCCAAATTTATTAATGAAATGGTAGCTCAATTGTAGTCGACTCTTGTTTGCTAATTCTTTTGTTGTCTGCTAGGAGGATATATTCGGCCCCACTTGTTGTGTGTGTGTGTGTGTGTAATGGGGTTTTTACAGACGTGTATTAATCAGATATGATTATTTACGTCTGGGGACTGACTTTTAACATCACCATCCGAAAGACGTGACTCAGTCTGGAACCTGGGTCCGCTGAATCAGTTTATACATGTAACTTCCACTCTTAGCTGGATTACAGGCGCACGCCACAATGCCCAGTTGTCTTTTACGTCCTCATTTTTATGGTTTTGCTGAGAAAATTTTGCTCTTTCCCTGATGCACCTTTCTACTTTTTACCAGTTAATTAATAATCTAAAGATCGAAACTTTCAGATATGAAAAATCAAAGTATATTGAGGGGATCCTCCAAATATCTTTTCATAATTATCTGTTGGAGAGATATGTCGGGAAAAAAAATCGAAGGCAATGTCATTCATGACCCCTCAACCGTTCTTCTCGGAAGTTAAAATGTGTCCCACGTATAGCGGTGCATGTAGGATGGTTTCCACTTTAGTGTAGTCCTGTGTACTTCGTATATGTACGTGTAGGATATTTTACACTCAACTCAGCGGTGTGTTGGACCGTCGCGATAAATCATAAAGGCCGATATTGGGCAAAAGAACGACACAGATCCAATGCAAGATTGATTATTAACCCTTTTGAGACAACTGAGCACATTTTATTGTTTGGCTTAATAAATTTGGATTCAAAGCTCTAAAAAATATACCAGATGCATCAGTAGAAAGAGCAATGATTTCTGCACACACTGTGTCCATTTTTGTTGCATGACCATATTGCGTTTGATGTCAGGAATTTTAAAAATGAGAATAAGCTTTAAAATCCTTAACTTGGCCACCCATCAAGAGGGTCAAATTGGCAATTTTGTCAAGTTTTTGACAAAATTCCTATCCATGTATATTGTTTTCAAAGACATTACACCTTATTCGAACCATGTAGCACTAAAAGAAAAATATTATTGTTGCCAATTTGAAGAACAAAATAAGATCAATTTAACCCTTAAATAATTCCTCGTCCTGCGAGGGTTAAGAAATCAACGAGGGTAATGTTAAAATAAGGTGGATTGCTGCAACTGTACAACTCACCGGATCAGACTGTACCCTTTTTCCCCTAGTCATTTATAAAAATCTACCGCATGCGCTCGACTGTGTGCATGTGTGTGTGTGGCGTGGATCATGGACCTACTACATCGACAAACAGTATACAGGCAAGCGGCAGCGTACACAAGAGATCGAGAGTAAACAAGGGGGCGTTTCATCGAGTGATTTTTAATGCGACAAATTTGCTCTCAGCCAATCAGATGCAAGGATTTTAGTAGCTTATAACAGTTATTGCAACTTGTCACTGATCATAAGTTTTTATGAAACAGGGCCCAGGAAACAGCTGATCGACGTGAGCGCGAGCCAAGGCAAAAAGGATGCCGTCAGGTGAACGCAAGCGCCAAGGGGGTGCGATCGTTCAACGGTAGGTGCACTTTTCCAGCCTATTCATCATTAACTAATCAAATTTTGATGGCAGTTTTACACAAAACTACTAACTGCGCAAACTTGAAACTGCGCAGGGAATGAGACTGGCGTTTAAAGTCTAGCAATATGTTAATTGTTTGCATATTCATTTCGTCCCAGACTTGTGTCGGGAAAAAGACAAAACCTCTTTTCACGGTAGGCTAGTCTACTCTCAAGCAGAAAAATACTCGTATCTCAAAAAATACTTATGGCCAGAGTGTCCAAGTCTTCGCATTGCCCATGTCTGCGCACACACGTAACTGCGCAATTCTAATAAAACAAAACACGCAATGAACACAAACGTTTCATCTTTACCATTGTGATAGGTATTCATGCAAAAAATGAGCCAAAATATTGAAAAAAGGTCTTTCATGCATTCTATTCACAAGCCTCAAAATGTCGTTCACGTCAAAAACTCCCGAACTGCGTTTAAAAAGAATGAGTGCACAAACATGGGCACCATTGTTTTTCAATGTTGAAATGACACGGCCGGCGTTTGTGTAAATGGCAGTGTTGTTGCTCTAATTTTGATGAGAATTTTTGCAACTTACTCTTTAGAATATCAGGAATATAAAATTTAGCTTTAGGCCTAGAGGAATATTAAAGAAATTTGAGTGTATTTCAGGTCAAAACCTTAAGTGCGCAGACACAGGGCTCTCCATCATATGCGTTTTCAGTGAAAATTGATATGAAGCATATCATATCTATGTACTCTGGAATTTTCAAGATTTTTAAGGCCCAAATAAGGGAGATACAAGGTGAATTTGAGGATTTTTGCTCCCCTCTCACCACAGGCGCGACAGGGCCTCGGTAGCCGTTAGGTGTTAGGAATTCAAAAGCTTTTACGACTTTACAAGGAGTTAATTGCAGTGTAGGGCCGCTCCTGATTAGTGTGAAATCTGGCACTCAGAGTCAAGCAAAATAAATTGGCAGTGTATACAGCCACACGCGTGTCTTTACCATCCAGCCACATGCGTGTGGTTGTATCCGAACCACGTATGGCTGGATACAGCCACACGCCGGCATTAACACGCACCGTCATGACAATCAAAATAACCTCATTTTTCCATTTAATTCTTACATTCTACGCCACTTCACTTTCCTTGAATCGTCTCAATTTGATTCTGTCTTCTTTCCTGGATTTTCTAGTCTTGTTACAAAGGTTCGTTTATTTAACAGCAAATTTTCACACACTTTTTCTACTTTATGTCTCATGTCCATTCTGGCTTGCTTTCGTGACGGCTCTGTCAGTCTGCGTAAATAATGTGCATGTATTATGTACTGTATACGGTGCAGGCATAAATGGCCACAAGTCATACACGTACGTACGTACGTACATACGTATGCGTTCATGTGCGCGTGCATGTAGGCCCGCCTACTTCGCGATACGTACGAAACATGAATATTCATGAGCTTGTATTCTTGCGTGTACCGGTCTCAATAGTTAATGCATAAATAGAAAAAGTGTGAAAATTTGCTGTTAAACAGACGAACCTTTGTAACAAGACTAGAAAATCCAGGAGAGAAGACGGTGAGAATCAAATTGAAACGATTCAAGGAAATTAAAGTGGTGTAGAATGTAAGAATTAAATGAAAAAATGAGGTTATTTTGATTGTGATGCCGGGTGGTTGTGATGATGGTGTCGGTGATATAAAATACGTGTTAATGCCGGCGTGTGGTTGTATCCAGCCATACGTGGTTCGGATACCACACGTGTGTGGCTGTATACACTGCCAGGTATGTTACAAAAATTTGAAAAATCTTATTTCAAGCATATAATTGATTCCATCAAATAGAGCTTAATGAAAGCTTCAATTTGATACCTCATTCAGCTCTGTAGCTGCAAAATTAACGAAGTTACAGTCATTTTTATGTCGAAAAATGAGCGCAGTTAATTTCTTTTGTTTTCTATTGTTTTTATAGGAAAAAAAAGTCAAAAGTTGTGATCTCGGACCATCCATTCAAACACAAAAACTTTTATAACTTTCTTAAAATTAAAGCTAACAAGATGAAACTTTCAGCAATTACAGATCATAATAACAGTATGAACATTATGTGAAACTGTCTCATAAAAAAACAAAGGGTAACCATTAATTAATTAATTAATTAGGTGATTATTTTTTCTTTTCGTTCCATATTAAATGTATTTATCTCGTTTTTATATATATGTGTATATATATAATATACTGATTTCCGCTCGAAATCTCTTTTATTTCACCATGCAATCTTATTTTGTAATGTTAGATCAACTGTATATAATATGTTTTGTTTAGTAGTTTTCTCCCTCTCAAACAATTACTTTAATTAAACGAAAATCTTTTTTTTAATATATAATATTGCATCATTCGATTAGGGGGTCTACATCACACAAGCTAACATTTTTAGTAGATCCCTCCACATATCCTTTTGTCATCTTTCTATGTCATATCCATGTATTCTGTTTTTGCAGTGTTTGTAACTTGTACATATTGTTGTAATTTCATTGTATATGTGGAATCTGAATAAAATAAAATAAAATCAAAATCAAATCAAATTATTTTGTGACTGCATGTGTTTTTGTGTATGTAAAAATGAAGCGTTTACTGAAATTATCAAGTCATCGAAGTCAAATGCAGGATATTTGTAAATAGAACAGACAAGGACATTGGTTCTATCATCTGGTAAGGATCTTGTTGTATACTTAGTTAATTAATACCATAATTAGTTATTTAATTAAGTAGCCATTTTCATCAATAAGTTAACTAAATACTGCAAATTTGTCGAAGAACTGAAGTTGAAAACTGTACATGTGGATAAAAAATATTGACCGAAAATAGGTGTTAATATTCTTTTAAAAAAGATAATTACACTAATTAATACATAATTATGAGAAAACTATTCCAATTTCTTGTGTGCAGGTTTTCAGTTCAAAACTTTAAATTATCTATTTTGTCAAAGCAAATTTACATTTTTGCACGGCTTGGGAAAATTAAAGGATTTGAATTTCTTGCTGAATTAAATCCAAATGATTAGTAATTTAAGCAATAAAATACAGTAAAATTTAGAATGACATGAACTATAATTCAGAGATGTTATTTACTTCAAAATTACGTTTCTATTCTAAAAAATATGATTATTAATCTCCTCTGCATTATTTTCAACTCACATTGTATGATGGGGGGGCCTACAGCTACGCACTTTGTTTTGTATGTGGAGCGCACTACTAGTACTCTCCCCCATAGACAACGCGTATGGTGCGTAGCATAGACTGCAATATAAAATGCACACATGCAATCGCACGCGTTTCATCAAGCGATTTGTCAGTGATTTTCACTGACAAATTTGCTCTCAGCCAATCAGATGCAAGGATTTCAGTAGCTTATAACAGTTGTCGGTAAAAATCACTGACAATACGCTTGATGAAACGCTCCCCCGGATCGCACAGAGCAAAGCGCATGCATCTCCCGGCGGGAAGCCATCGCTTCGCCGTGTCAACTTTGCAATGACATCCCTCAACTTCGCAACTAAAAAAACACATTTCGGATCGTAGAATTTTCACACAAATTCACCAACATCAAGAAAACATGTATAGAAAACATCCATTATACCTTATAGTGAATCCATTATCCAAGATTTATGAGAAAAAAGCACTGACAATCAAGCTCTCGGGAAAAAGTGGTGTGCTGATCGCAACGATGAAAAATTGCATACATGTTGGGTATTGAATGAAAGCTTGTACATTCAGCTACAGCTTGAAAATAACGTCACATGACAAAAATGCTATCAGCCAATGCAAAGGCAGTATTTACGGGGAGTCCCCACAGCCATACGCAAATCGCCCGAACAGCCGCTCGGGAGAATTTACTGCCGCGAGAGCGCACGTATTGTAACGTACCTATATACACTGCCAAATAAATTTAGGAAGTGTATACCGCCACACGCGTGTCTCTACCTTACAATTAAGTTACAGCCACACGCGCGTGTCCATGGTATCCCCAGCCCGATCGGAGGATACAGACACACTCGTCAATTAATACGGTTTATTCCATCAGGAGACGCGGACATATTTAATGCCAGAAATACAGTCAGCTGCCAACTCGATCGCCTTTGTGGCGCGATCAATATGACGCTGGTCTGCGGATCTTGAGGTACCAGGTTCAATTCCTGCAGCGGACAAGACAAAAATGGTTAGTTTGATGACTATGATGAATCTCGAGTGAAAGAGATGAAGGAGAGGGGAATGGAAAGAGTGGAATATTACTTTTCGATTTTGCGTGTGGCTGTACCCTCCAACGGGGCTGTAACTTATTAAGTGTAACTTTTGTAAGTTAGAGACACACGTGTGTGGCGGTATATGATGGGGGGACCTAAAGCTACGCACTTTGTTTTCAGCAGCTAAAAGGTCACAGAAATCACTGGCTTGTCACCAATTTCATTCCATATCCTGATTCTGGATATTCTAAAGTTGATTTGTGGAGAAAATTACGATGGGTGAATGTCAATAATGCAGGAGTCAGGTCGATATCAATGCCGATGTCAAATTTTGTTCTTAAAAATGAAGGGGTCCTAAAGCTACGCACATGCAATAAATGAATGCAAATTAATATTGAAATTGACTGTGTGTATCGCGTGTGTGTTTTAGCCTGATTTGAACGCGTTGCATTGCGCGTGTATGTGATTTGTATGGTGCGTAGCTTTAGGACCCGCGTAGCTTTAGGACCCCTTGCCATACAATTCGATGGTGTGCTACTGTGCTTTGCACAGCACTCAGACGGGCAGACGGGCAAACGTCCAGCACTGTCATGCCCATGGAACACGCGCACGGCAGAGGCGCGCAGCAAAGCAGTCACAGTGCAGCTTAACATGCACAGGTACCGGCAGCCTACACCACACAGTTCCGTGCATGGAAGAAATGGCCTGTGTACGACACGCAGTGTATTTCTAGTAGTAGTATGATGGGGAGCCCCATGTCTGCGCACCTAAGGTTTTGACCTGAAAATGAACAAGAATTTCTTCAATATTCCTCTAAAGTTTAATTTTATATTATTCCTGATATTCTAAAGAGTAAGTCTGCAAAAAATCTTATCAAAATTAGAGCAAGAACAATGCCATTTTCACAAGAAACGGTGCCTGTGTCATTTCAACATTGCAAAATCAATGGTGCCCCATGTCTGCGCACTCATTCATTTTACACGCAGTTCGGGAGTTTTGACGTGAAAGACAACATTTTGAGGCTTGTGAATAAAAGGTTTGAAATAAGACCTTTTTTCATTATTATGACTCGTTTTTGCATGAATACTTATCGCTATGATAAAGATGAAAAGTTTGTGTTCGTTGCGTGTTTTGTTTTATTAGAATCGCGCAGTTACGCGTGTGCGCAGACATGGGCACTGCGCAGACTTGGGCACTCTAGCCATACACTGCTTGTCGTACACAGGCTCACACTCACAGTCACAGCTCACAAACGACTGTACTTCAACAACTTCATAACGGAAAAATCTAACACCAAAATTCAATATACACCAAAGAAAATGGGCTCCAACATTCATATGATCAATTTAAATCTTTTATATGTTTCATTCGAATAGGGAATTGTGTGAAAATAGAGCCATTTACTGTCCGTAATGCAAACACGTTTCTTACTTTCGCAGAACTCCAATGAAAAAGGTCGCATGTAAGATATTTGACGTTGAGGGCAACATTAACAGATGCCTCTAGCCCCAGAGCGCGTTGATAGAAAGAGTTGTGATACTTTCCAGAATACCTTATGTGACTTGGTTCGAGCAGCCAGTCCGAAGCCCGGCCGGTGTAGCGGCACATACGGTTCTCCGGCAGATACCGTATCCGCCGGCAGATATCGTTCTACCTCGGAACCATATCTGCCGGGTTTGACGTTTGCAGATTTGGTTCCCCGGCGGATTTGGTTCCACGGCGCTGCAGATAAATTGTATTGTATATTGGCAGATTTGTACGAGACACTCTCGTGCCTAATAGACCTGTTTACTAATAAGTGATTCAAATTTATGGATGTTTCTTTCTTGGGGACCTAGTCAGTGGCGTATCTAGGGGGTGGCGCAAAAAACTCAGAAAAAAAAAGTTGTTCATTAAATAGGCTTAAAAATTGGTCACATATAGGATTATTTTGCATCTCAGCCCTTCTTCAGAAGCAAAAATTTTCCAAAGGGGAGGCCCCATAATGGTCATTTTGGGGGTGAAACGATCATTTGCCTTAGCGAAACGCATGAGCGAACATCACATCGCTTGTGTGAGAGATCGGTGCGGGCTAAAACATTTCAAGTGAGCGGGGGAAATCATGCACCGAGGGATCAGGGCTAGTGTTATTTCACGTCTTTCTCTCCTCTGACATCATACGCTCACATTTTCGCACATCACTCCTTATTCTTTTGTGTGCACAAAGATTATATTTGTTGTCGGTACTTTCTACATTCCGCAATAATTGACCCTTTATGTAAACATTCACTCATCTCGCATTCTCTCTCTCTCTCTATCACACGTACATTGTCCTTGTTAGTTGCTTATTTACATCACGTTATGTATGCACCTATAATGATAGTGGTAGGTCCCAACGGATGATTCGAATGATATCATATACGCCAGCAGAATGCACTCCTTCAAAAAGACATCTACAATTACCTAAATCAGATATTTTATTTATTATGAACCTTAACACTGGTACGAATAATTATCAAGAAGTAATGTCGTCACATTCAAAAGATTTCAGGCGATACAAGGCACTTCAAAATTTGTTTGTAGTTGGGCGCGGAAGGCGAACGCTGGTCACGTGACTCTTGACTAGAAATTTTTGCAACATTCTGCTTGATTGATCTAAAACTTTGCCAAAAAAATGATCACTGGATTTTGGACCAATCACATCATGTCCTATATCAGGATATAGGTAATTTATCCAAGCTTCTGAAACCAATCACCCTTGACATCATTGACCCTTGGAATTTTTTCAGTCGAAGAATAATGGTGGCAGTGTCTATAATTTATGTGGGTTTTGGATGGATTGCCATAGACAAAATATTGAACATTACTAACTTTCAAGAAAAAATGATCACTGGATACTGAAGCAAAGTTGGCAATATATACATCAAATGAAAGCTATTGAAATGAATTTTCATAAACCGATCACCCCAGAGTGATTCATTCACCAGTTATGAATACACGTCCAATTCTTTGCAAACTTAGGTACATTTTGTGGTGCTAATCGTGTGTTGAAGCGTGTGTGTCAACTTTCGGACACCCAAATGCGCGCTACTATCCATTATGCCCCCCCCCCCAGGACGGCGATCAATAATGCCTGGCGCCCCCCCCCCCCATTGGGAAATCCTGGATACGCCCCTGCTAGTAACGAGTTATTCCATTAACCTGTTATTAATGAATGAACTACAATACTTGGAATTGTCTAGATAGGTACGGTATCTGCCGGGGTTGGAACATGATCCGCCGGCAGATAGTGTTCTTGGTCATTTCTGAAAGAGTAATCTTTCACGCTTCCAGTGATCTATTGTTTCTTTTGCGCCTTGAGCACATTAGTCATGTGGAGTTGGCGCATTAAAAATTCTCTATATTATTATTATTTTGCAGCAAGATATCTGACTAATGGGTATTCAATGGGGTTTGATGACAAAAATCATTCAATATCTTAGTAACATATATTTTTGATTATTTTACTCGGAATAATTTGATCAAATTTCTAGCTTTGGAATATTGGAGATGATTATCTTAATTAATAATGAAGAGAGACATTATATAGGCAGAGAGAGGGGGGGAAGGTGCACAGATGGAGAGAGACAGAGGTAAGAGAGAGAGGGGGGGGGGGAGAGAGGGAGAGAATGAGAGTGAGATGACTTATGAGAAGGATGGGGATTGGTGATGAAGATGAGCAGACAGAGAGAAACAAGGAAGAAATGCGGTAAAGAAGTGGTGAAAGATATGTATACAGGCAGAGAGAAGAGGAAGAGGAGACAATAGGGCGGAAGACATATAGCAGGACACACACTTAGAAATAAAGGTAGCAGCACCTTTTTGGGTGCAACTTTGCACCCTAAGAAGCATTTTCCACCTTTAAGGGTGCAGTTATCTACAATTTGCACCCTTTTGGATGCAAACGTTTCTGCACCCTTAAAGGTGCAAAGTTGCATCTTTTAGGGTGCAAACGGTCATTAAAGGTTGCAAACAAGAACAAAAAGGTGCATTTTTGCACCCTTTTTATGTAGGGTGCTTTTTATGTAAGATTGAACCAAAAAAGGTGCTGCCAGTGTTGCATTTATAGGGTGCAAACCTGAACCTTTTTTTCTAAGTGTGCAGGGAAAGGGGGAGGAGGGAGAAGAAGGGAGGCAAATACAGGATTCGAATGGAGAGACGGTGGATGGTTGTTTCAAGAGCGAGAGAGAGGAGCAGTCGCGAGTATAGGGGTCGGTAGAGAGAGCTGAGGGGAAAGAGAGAGCTGCAATTAATGATAGACAGGCAAGAGGATGAATAGAGAGACAGAGATAGAGATGGAGAGAGGGGTTGGATAATTATATGTGGTAGAGATGATGGACAAGTAGAAACATATAGGATGGAATGGGGGAGTAAATAGAGAGAGATAAAGAGTGATAGACACGCATAGCTGACAGAGCGCCCCCCCCCCCTCTCTCTCTCTCTCTCTTTCTCTAAAACCCTGTGCATATAGGCCACCTATATCCGCAAAATTACCGCAAATGTTGCGGCAATTCTCGCTACCTCAAATATGCAATTTTCGACGTAGAGGGCAATATTATGCATGGAAATGGTCCGCATCTTCGTCAACTTCACGGTCCGTATTGAAATACTACGGCTTATGAATAAAATGAGTACTAAAATGCTTAATTTTTGGATCGCATGACATAAACCACTCAAATTTTGAAAATGCAACCAATTGTCTCAATAAATCATGGTATCTTTTCAAACATGTCGGTTAATTTATACTCAAACTCGAGGATTTTTGTAATACCTGTGTACATTTTCAATGCAAAAAGACAAACACTTGTCGAACCAATCGGGATATTGTCAGCACTGCGCATGCGTGGTTTGCATGACAAACGCGCCATCTGTTGGCGAAATTGCGTATTTGGGGTAGTGAGAATTTTGCGGATGTGCTATACCGATAGCTGCGTATATGAACGGGTGTCACTAAAATAATGCGGTATTTTATTGTTGTTTAGAGTTTTATTGTACGACTAGCTTTCTTGCGTTTAACATTGATAATTGATAGCGTCTGTGAGTTTGGATTTTTTGTTTTGATATCTAATCAACAACCATGTCGGAAGGTAACTGAAAAGAACACGAAATAAAGGAGCTGCTTCTAGTCCGTGGCGTAGAAAAAATTCGTCTCCAGATCGGAGAAAGTAGCGATATCTCCTTCTTCCCTCTTCAAAAACTGCCCTGCCCCTCCGAATCCTCTCCATTAGTGACGTTTGTATCGTATTTATTCTATTAATGATCATTTTACGTTGAAACTGATCATACCACCAAAGCAAAAGAATAACTTGATACGCAAATCCTTGATCACCGCCCGCCATTTTGCTTCAAATTCGCTAGAATTGTGGGTAATAACAGTGTATTGCGCGACGTGTTCGAGCTTGAATACCGCATTATCGCGGACACCCGTTCATATACGCCCCGAATCCAATACCGCAATATTGCGGCAATATTGCGGTATTTTCAGCGTATATGAACGGGGTTTTCGATGGTCACATGCATGGAAACTCCATCTACCCCTCTCTCTCCAACACGTTCTTCTTGTATATCTCTCTATATATCCTTTATAGCTTTATAGCCCTTCCATGTCTCTCCCTGTCCACCTTCTTCAACCTGCTTCACGTTCTCTCTCTCTCTCTCTCTTTCTCTCTTTCTCCCTCTTTTGCAGTGTTGCGCTATGTTGCGCTTATCCTTTATTGCATTCCGCCTAGAGCACTGCGTTGCCATGCATGCTGGATGCTTTTGAATAAACTTCATCATTTCCTAAAAAATCGTAATGTTTTATCTCTCCAACCGTTGTTTTATTCATTGTTAACTTTTGCGTAAATTTAATCAACCGGTGTAAATATACCGATATTGAGAAAGTATCATTTAGAGGATTGTTCAAACTGCTGACATTTTGGGAAACTCTCAATCTATCCACACACACACACAACAAAACTATTACAATGATGAATTAGCATTATGATGACTAAATTCTATTAAATAACAATAACAATAATTATTAAATACCATTATGATGATTTAATACCAATTATTAACAATAACAATGATTAAATACCATTATTATAATTAAATAAAATTCAATAATAATAATAACTCTGATTAAATGCCATTATGATAATCAAATACCATTTAATAACAACTATAATTAGTGTAAGGTAAATTATGATAATTATATATTATACAACACCTGAGTAGATCCTTGTAATTTGATTGGAGAATAATAGGTCACATGTTATTAAATATTTGTTCCATTCCATGGTTTAGCGCTAGCTAGCGTGCATTTTTGTTCCATACGATTTTTTCCATTCAACGCCTCGACCTTTTCAGTGTACGCATACCGGACTTTGCCCATAGATCTATGTGTTATTTTACGCTCGCGAGCGACAGGACGATGTTGAGCTGCTGTAGAGGAAAGAAGTGTATTTGGTTAAAGTTTCTTGTCAACTTTAGCCACAACATTATACGAGTACATCTATTAGTTTAGGTGATTGTTTGAGTGAGTGTGGCCGATTCCATGTTAAGCACAATATACTTTTGTGAGAGAATCCACCGAGTGAAGAGATAATTGAGAATTTGGTTGAGCGTGAACTGGGCTCTGACTGACTGCTCATTGGCAGACGCTACCCCGACAGGGACCAGTTACGTTACATTTATAAATAAATTATATTTTATTGTACAAATAACAAGGATAATAATAATAATAATAATAATAATACAACGCACTTATGTAGGATCTACTCATATGTTGTATAAACAAATAATGAATTTTTTTCATTCGTGCAATGGAAAGAATATTTTCATTCGTTGAAAGATGGAATCTGTTCCATTCAATTCGGCTTCGCCTCATTGAATGGAACATTCCATCTTTCAACTCATGAAAATATTCTTTCCATTGCACTCATAAACATTCATTATTTGTATACCATTTAATAACAGTAACAATGATTAAATACCATTATCATGATCAAATACCATTATGATAATCAAATAATAATAACAATGATTAAATCCCATTATCATTAAATACCATCAAAGAGCAATGATTACGTACCATTATTTTGATTAAATACCATTTAATAACAACAAAAATGAAATTTCTTTATGATGATTAAATAACATTGAATAGCAATAATATTGATTAAATACCATAAATGATAATTACATATCATTATGATGACTAAATACCATTTAGTAACGATAACAATGATTAAATATCATTATGATGATTATATACCATTCAATAACAATAACACTGATTAAATACCATTTAATAACAATAACACTGATTAAATACCATTATTATGATTAAATAACAATATCAAAGATTATATACCATTATGATAGTTTAATACCACTTAATTACAATAACACTGATTAAAACCATTACGGTACGATGATTAAATACCATTTGATAATAATAACAATGATTATATACGATTATAATTTCAATGATTATATATCATTATGATAATTAGATACCATTGAATAACAATAACACTGATTAAATACCATAATGATGATTAAATACCATTTAATAATAACAATGATTATATACCATTATGATAATTCAATACCATTTTATTACAATAACACTGATTAAATACCATTTAATTTGATGATTAAATATCATTTAATAACAATAACAATGATTAAATAACATTATGATGACTAAATACCATTAAATACCATTTGATAATAATAACAATGATTATATACGATTATAATTTCAATGATTATATATCATTATGATAATTAGATACCATTGAATAACAATAACACTGATTAAATACCATAATGATGATTAAATACCATTTAATAATAACAATGATTATATACCATTATGATAATTCAATACCATTTTATTACAATAACACTGATTAAATACCATTTAATTTGATGATTAAATATCATTTAATACATTAACAATGATTAAATACCATTATGATGACTAAATACCATTTAATAATAATAATGATTAAATTCCATTATGATGATTAAATACCATTTAGATGGTTAAATACCCATTAAATAGCGATAATGATTTTATAACATTATTATAATTTAATACTATAACAATAGCACTTATTAAATACCATTATGATAATTGAATAAAATTTAGTAGCAATAACAATGATTAAATACCAATATGATGGTTAAATACCATTTAATAACAATAAAAATTATCAAATACCATTATGGCGCTTTAACGAAACATGTTGGCCATTGTTCATGTGCACCTGTTTGACAAGCCATGATAGAGGAGCATGTTAATAATCCGGGCTTTGTGGCTAACAAGCAGAAATCTACCATTCATGTGTTAATTACACAAATACATGTACCTTGCAAGCTCTATATTATCATGATTAATGCATTGTCAAACAGGCAGAGAGGGTCAATGGGTGTGCTTACATAATCCTGACAATATCGTTTGACTACTTTTGAGAAAGCAAACAATTTTCACAATTTATTAACTTATTTTTGAAATGATCATTTGATATCACATTTCACCCCAAGAAAGTGACGATACTGGAAATTGTACTGTGATATAAATTTGACATGAATTGTATGACAGGTAGCAATGCTTAAAAATGGTTTTCTCTACATCAAGAGCATTTTGGACAGCAAAGCTTTGTTTATTGGCACTTCGGTGTTTTTTCAGGGCTTATTACACCCCCTTCCCGATAGAAATTTTAGTCAATTTTTTTATGTTTTTGTAATGTACACCCATACCTGTTCAGTCTGACAAAATTTGGTCTTCTGGGCCTTAAGGGGAAAAATTTGCCCCAATTTTTAGGGGCCGTCTGTCAACCCATCCTGACGGAAAATATTGTCAGTTTTTGTGTTTTGGTATTGTATATATAGTCATAAACCTTCCTTCTGACAAAGTTTGGCGCATATATGGGTTGAAATAAACCTGACTTGAGGGACCTTGGGGGGGGGGGGGGGGGGGGGGCTCTAGGGGCCAAAGCCGGCGGCTTCGTTCGAGCTGACAAGCTTCTTCTGAACGGTCTATGTAACTTTAAGGGGTCAAATCTCATATGTAAAACGGGGTGACTATTTCGGGACAGGCTCCTGGCCTAATAATGTTTCATAAACAGAACATTTTGTGTGTAAATGTATATACATTAATATATTCACAATATAATGCGGTTTTAATGAGTTATAAAGGAATGTTTAGACGATCAGTCAGACCCAACTTCGGAAAACCGAGCACAGGTATATACTCCGCCGACGTATGAATATAGAGCCCTCATCGTTTAGTCCGAGGCAGTGTGTACAAAAGGCATGGGGAAAATCTTGCAAAGTCAACCTGCCGAAGATATATATATTCTTAAAAATAATGCTGCGTGTCAATTACCTTCAAAATCCGTGAATGATTCGCCATATGAAATGAATTTCAAATGACAAACATTTGAAATAAATATATCAGGAGCATTATTTTTGTAAATTATATTATCAACAGCAGGTCGACATTGCTGGATTTTCCCATGCCTTTTGTACACACTGTCTCGCACTGAACTATGAGGGCTCTATACGCCGTTTTCGGAGTATAAACCTGTGATATTAATGTATCCTTTTCAAGACGATTACTTGAAACAAAAAGTTCTTTTTATTATTACTACATGTATGAAGTATTACATGATAGAAAATAGTTATATCTATGTCTAACGGTTGATGCATTGTATTTTTTTTCCTTTCATCGAACAAATAATTCTGTTTAATCATGTATAATTTCAGAGAATTCTATATATTTTTTACTGATATTAATGTATTTCATTAAGTTTCCTTGTATATGCAAATTATTTTATATGTTACTTATGATTGTCTCTTGAAATGTAATATTGACCTTGAGAGGAAGCAATAAAATATCATTCAAAACAAAAAAAAACCTGTGCTCGGTTTTCTAAGTTGGGTCTGACAGAAAGGGCATTATAGCCTAGCAAAGCCAGGTATGCTTTTGAATATAACATAGTTAACAAAGTAAAATAGAGGTGACTTGAAAGAGAGAAGAGGTGGGGAGTGGTAATCGTCAGATAAAAAGACTTTGACATTTGATATCATAATCTCACACGCATGCCCAGAAGGAAAAACCAGTTAGACCAGTAAGAAATTTTAACTCGTTTCCAGTTGAAAAAAGTAGTAGAAGCAACTGGTGTAACTGTCCATTGAACAATGGCCATATTTCCAGATAAACCTGTTGATGATTGAGCAAACTCCGGCTGGCAATTTTATTCTGGGATACTACTGATATAACAAAGACATTATTACTACTTTTATCATCATTACTGTGATTATCATTATCGTTATTATTATTATCATCATTATCATTATTATTATAATTATTGTAATTGTTATTATTATTATTATTGTTGTTGTTGTTGTTATAAAATCGATAAAGCAAGATCAGTTTCCAGATATGGTCAACTGGTTTAATTCCAGTTTTTGTTTCAATTATAATTTCCAACTGGTTTTTGACCAGTTAGACCAGTTAATCAACTGCTTTTACCTCATTTGCATATTTGCTATGTTTTCTTATCTTATTTCTTTATTTGAATATTTATTCTAGATATTTGTGTAAAATATTTCACAATTAAAATGTATGATTTTGCATTACATATTTCAAATAACAACAGAAAGACTAATTACATACACCAGTAAGACCAGTTGGAAATACCAGTTGAAAATTCCTGTTACAAGACCAGTTGAAAAATTCCAGCTATAAGACCAGCTAAAAATATCAGTTGAAATATCCAACTGTGTTTTGACCAGTTCACCTTTAACAAGACCAGTTAGACCAGTTATACCAGTTATACCGTTGTTTCAATTTCCAGAGTTACCAGTTGGAATTTAACTGGTTCAACTGGTCCGGTTGCAACTGGTTTTTCCTTCTGGGTGATCAGTTACTTCAAATGAAGGCAGTATTTGTTCATTATGTCAGATCATTATATTATACGTAAATGATTTAACCAAACCAAGCCGAAATATGACGAAATAATCAACAATCAATAACGTAGATTTATCAGTATGTACACTCCGACATTGTTTTCACAGATTCCTTGATAGAATACCTTTTTCTTACATACAATTCTTCACTAGAGCTTCTCATATATTTCACTGTGGTTTTGCCGTGTTTGTACAAACACAAATTACAGTCGAACTTTCAGCATCAATACAGCATCAAAATTATCTTGATCTTCTCTAGAATTAGATATCAATGACATTGTTATTTACATAGGCCTATTTACATATTTACATTATGAACAATTTTTCTTCGTTTATATGTTAAAAAAAAGAAATCATTAGAAAGGCTCAAGAGACAGTGACACTAAAGTTGAACAAATACAACATTCAAGAAATGAGATACTGAAGTAACAATGAACTATGAAGTAAACATGAGCGTACATGACTGCATTGACACTTGGGTAGTGCAGTATTTACATATTGAAATGAAATGGAATGAAAATCGATCCTAAACTTTTTTTTTAGAAGTTATAGTAGTTTTGAAGCATAAAACTTGATTTATTAATGACTTATTGCTGATTTCTGTTAATTTATGTATATGTATATATACAAATAATTTCTTGGTACTACAAACTTTCAATATGGCACGAAAAAGAGACATGATAACGAAGCTTTTCGACCTGCACTCATCAGGTTATCACGCAGGTATATAACAAATTACTTGAAATCAACTATATTATACTTAATGAACACGGACGCAACCCAGACGCCGTAATTTCAGAACAATCGCAAAGCTTGGACGAACTCCTTTTGTCTGCACAGAAGTAGCCTTTTGACAAGGCCTCGTGACTTGGCTATTTTCCTCGTCATGCTGTGCCTGAGATGAGACTAGCCGGCGACGAAAAGAATCAACACGGCCCTGGTGAATGCGCGATCGAGCGACTTTAGTCGCGAGGCCTTTTGGAACCTGGGTTTCCATCGTCCGATATGAATTATTCACGAATTGACATTCGTATGCTAAAACACGCCTACCGAGGATTATCGACCAATCACAACGGTATCTGTGGGGCTTGCTGTCCATGATGATTGATGTAGCTTGCACGGGCCGCAGCGCCGGGTGTGCCGAGCGAGCTAGCTAGCTCGAGATGAAGGCGAATTTGCATACCAAATTTATGCTGACGTCATGCAAAGATACGTTCGCTGATTGGCTCCTACCTATAAGGTAGCAGATCCTCGCTAGGAACGAAGGATAGAATAAGAAACGCAGGCCAGGTTCCAAAAGGCCCTCGGACTCACGTCCCTCGATCGCGCATTCACCGGGCTGGGCGGCTAGTCTTGTTATGCAGCCACTACTAGCTTACTTGCCGAGAAAAATAGCCAAGTCACGAGGGCCTTGTCAAAAGGCTAGCACTGAAGGGGTTCGTGCGATTGAATGTAGGCGGCTTCCAGAAAGCGTAAATGCGCTGAGCTTCTGGCCCGGGACATAATTGAGAATTGATCGTTGGCATAGCTTTCTGCGCAAGCTGGACTGTTCAGCAAGTGGAGACCAATCGCTCAATCGCATTTGGCTATCTTTGGTCTGTTAGCGTGCATTTCAGATTTGCAGGAACGGACGGGCTGCGTGCGCTGATTGGTTGTACGGTTCCGAATAGTCGAGGGGACGTGTTGTTTAATGCGATGAAATTGGTAAATAACATTACTCAAGTGGGGGGTTGGTCTCCACTTGCTGAACAATCCAGCTTGCGCAGAAAGCTATGCCGACGATCAATTCTCAATTATGTCCCGGGCCAGAAGCTCAGCGCATTTACGCTTTCTGGAAGCCGCCTACATTCAATCGCACGAACCCCTTCAGTGCTAGCCTTTTGACAAGGCCCTCGTGACTTGGCTATTTTTCTCGGCAAGTAAGCTAGTAGTGGCTGCATAACAAGACTAGCCGCCCAGCCCGGTGAATGCGCGATCGAGGGACGTGAGTCCGAGGGCCTTTTGGAACCTGGCCTGCGTTTCTTATTCTATCCTTCGTTCCTAGCGAGGATCTGCTACCTTATAGGTAGGAGCCAATCAGCGAACGTATCTTTGCATGACGTCAGCATAAATTTGGTATGCAAATTCGCCTTCATCTCGAGCTAGCTAGCTCGCTCGGCACACCCGGCGCTGCGGCCCGTGCAAGCTACATCAATCATCATGGACAGCAAGCCCCACAGATACCGTTGTGATTGGTCGATAATCCTCGGTAGGCGTGTTTTAGCATACGAATGTCAATTCGTGAATAATTCATATCGGACGATGGAAACCCAGGTTCCAAAAGGCCTCGCGACTAAAGTCGCTCGATCGCGCATTCACCAGGGCCGTGTTGATTCTTTTCGTCGCCGGCTAGTCTCATCTCAGGCACAGCATGACGAGGAAAATAGCCAAGTCACGAGGCCTTGTCAAAAGGCTACTTCTGTGCAGACAAAAGGAGTTCGTCCAAGCTTTGCGATTGTTCTGAAATTACGGCGTCTGGGTTGCGTCCGGGTTCATCGAGTATAACACAGTTGATTTCAAGTAATTTGTTATATACCTGCGTGATAACCTGATGAGTGCAGGTCGAAAAGCTTCATTATCATGTCTCTTTTTCTTGCCATATTGAAATATGTATATATATATGTTGATTGTTATGTATTGTTTTTGATATCATATGGAATCAATAAAAGATTACTGAAAAACAAAAAAGGTACATCTTTTGCATGTTTGTACGCATGCGCGTAATTGTATGTTCTCACCCCCAAGACACTATAGAAGAGATTAACAATGTTCTAAAAAAATTACCACCAAAAGTAAATCCTACGCTCGCGTACTGGTGGGTATAGATAGGCGAACCAATTTAAAATCTTCGAAAATGCCGTATGCACATTCAATTCTAGTAAATTTTAAGAATTTTTAATATTAAACAATCTAGAAATAACACAAGATTAATTTTTAAAATTGGATTGAAACACAGATTAGTCATTTTTATGCTGTATATAGCGCTTAAGATCATAAACGCGAGCCCATACATGTACGCACGTGCGGAAATACTTAAAATAGTCTGAAGTCTGAAACAAGCCTATAATAATTGATCCTAAACCAATTCATTGCTTATGTAATTAATTTATATTATACCAAATATGATTATGTTATGACTTTCTATTGCAGAGATATAGCAAATGACGGATTTTTACAAAATGACTAGGATTGTTTAGATGGATGAGACAATAACCATAAATATTATAACCATCGTTCAAATTATGATCACATTTTTAAAAGCCATACTGGAGGTATTGTGCAAATAAAAAAGTGGATAAAAAAGAAATAGAATTATGATAACAATAATGATTTAAAAAATCGCACGAAAATGAAATGTGGACTGTAATTGAATTACAGCCCATCTATAAAATATAAAACTTTATCTGTAACACTTTCTGTGACACGAACACACTTTCTTAAATTGGTATGCATAAAAATTGAATATACGCACATGTACGTTATAAAACCAGCCTCATGTGGATGCCCCAATATCCAAGTCACAAAATATGGAAGAAAGGAACCAATGACATGCACAAAAATCCCCATTTCTTCGTGACCACTGGACAAAATCAGAGGCGGTTTTTACTGTCCAGTAGAAAAATAGTAATAGTTTCATAATCCAGTATTACTTATTCTATTGCAAGAAGATCTATACCCAAATGATGAATGTAATTTTGGGGGGACAAACGGTAATTTTTTCATTAAAAAATGGCAATTTAAAGAGATATATTTAGATCAGAATGTTCAAGACAATCAGCGCTGATTTTCTTTCTTAGTATTTTTTTTTGTTGTAATCACATATTTACAAAATAAAAGGCTCATAATGATTGCATTTACTGATGTAGAATAGGCAAACAGCATGTTAGATACTCTTTAAATGATATGCATGGTCTTTTCATCTACGATTGTTATCTATAAGAGTTAACTTTGCACATTCATTTCGTCATGACTTCATATAGGATAACATGTTCAGTACGTTAGATACTTTTTACAATTATAATATGTACATGGTCGCCGCATCTTAGATTTAGAGTTTAGAGATTTAGATTTTTAGAGTTAAAAGAAGCTCTGCACATTCAAAGTCATTTCTTCATGGCGGATAACATGTTTTGTAGGTTAGATACTTTATAGATAATATGTACATGGTCGCTCCATCTCAGATTGTTATCTGTAAGAGTTAAAAGAAACATTGCACACTGAGAGTCATTAAGTTATAATTTGAACATGTTAACAATTTCCTCGGAAGGTCTTCGATCTGTTGATGAGCGTGGCGAGAACTCGAAGAAGAATATAAACACGTTTGTTCACCATTCTTACCAAACGTTCGCCGACATTCCAAGGAAACTTTGAACATATTCAAAGATTATGAAGAATCTTGGGCGATTATGGCTTTTCGAAAAATAGTCCGTAAATACATGAATATGCGCTTCAGTCATCAACTATTCTGCAAACGTTCTTTCTGATCATCAAATATTATTCAACTGTTGAAAAAAAGAAAACAAAAAGAAAACAACCTTTGCAGACCATAATATGAAGAATGCCTGAAATGCCTGAAATAGCCTGAAACGCATCTAAATTGGTCAATAAGTAATTTTGAACATTTTTAAATGTTAACGCACGCGGATATTGCTATGTCAGTAATGTTGACCCATGGCCTGAACGTTATGTTTGTTGAAGTTGGTCCATTCATGATGACTGGTTATGCAGATAATTATTAATAAAATAAGATTTAAAAAAAAATGACGCCTAGATTACGTCATGGTGGAGTGATAATCTGAAAAAGGGAGGTTTTCTATCTCTGATAATAGGCAATCAATGCCAAAAAATTGAAGAAGACTGGGGATTCCGGGGTTTTTTAGCAAACAAAAACTGGACCGAAAGAAGTAAAGATTTTGACGAAAACAAGAGGGGATCTTGTGAGAGGCTACAGAATCATCTAATAATAAATAAGGATGATGATAATGATAATAAAAGTATGCAATGTATGTATATCATACGTTGTGTGCCTAAAGTAGGTATCTCAGTGAGCGACGAACGTTTGGCGATAGCGGCGAACAGCGATTCTTCTGAATTCCGAAGAATATTTGGCGAAACTTCTTATCACACCGAAGGCTTATTCTTATAGTCTGAGTAACTGGTACGGTCTTTTGCGCGTCAAGAAAGATTATTATTTAAAAAGTGATTGCAAAATGAACAGTGGAAACAATATACATAATTTTGATAACTGGGGTATAATGTGTCATTTGACTTCAAAAGTTCTATTAGCGCAGGTAATGACCCAATCCAGAGCGCATTGAAAGAACGAGTTGTGACACGCCCATAATACGCCTACACGAACGTGGTCTTAGTTACAAATGACTGACCAATCAAAAGCGACCTCCGGTGTTGCGACTCTCCCTTTGTATCTAACTCTGACCCAATCGAAATGACGCCTCGTGTGAGCCGGGTTTTATGTCCGAATGTCCTTGAATGGCGCACTTGAAATGACGCAACGGTGCTCGACGACAACTGCTCCAGGCTTTATTTCGTTATAGAGATGTAGGGTTAGGTTTGATGTTGCCATTGTGTTTTAGGTTAGAGTAAGGGTTTGGGTTTGGGTTTGGATTAGATATTCAATTCAATTCAATCAATGCAAATTAACATTAATTTTCTTCCATTGATTTTGACAACATTCAACATCATTCTGTTCAAATAGTACAATTTACCTAATACAAAGTAATATCAGTGTTTGCTTTAGGGTTGAAGTGTGGAGTTCGGTTAGTGAAGTCCCGGGGGTGGGGCACTCAGATATATGGGTGTACACATGCGCGTCCAAGAAAACGCGTAAAAGTGGTCCTTTTTTCAGGTGGAACGCGTAACGCGCGTTACGCGTTAAGGGGTCCAAAAACGCTGATTTTCAACAAAAGGGGTGCTTTTGACTAATCTGGCCGAACGCGTTTAGGGGGTATATTTTTCACTTTGGAACCAATATGTAAATGGGATATTTTCTGATATTTTCAGGGATTTTCACGGGGAATTCACAGCCCGATTTCAGTTCAGGGAGTGGCGCGCGGCAGTGCATGCAGATGGATGCAAAAAAGAGAGGAGAATCGGGAGGGGAGAGTTCTACCGACGCAGCCATAGTGCATTAAACTCATGGGAGTACACAATTTGATGCCACTTAGTCTGAACTAAATACTAACTTTTGTAATTTGACAGAATACCATGCCTATATGATATTTCTTTCTGTTTGTTTGCCTTTTGTGAAAATAGGTCAGTTAACCTGTTGACTACTGAATGAAAGGCTATCCTGAATTTAAGTCAATGTAGGTTAGTTTATCTTGTTGAGGGATTCAAATTTGAACAAACCAGTTTAGGGGGTAACATGTAAGTCAAACCTGTTTAGGGGGGTTGGATGATGAAAAACTGCGCAAAAATCCTCTTTTAGGGGTCTTTTTTAATCCAAGTATAAAACCTGTTTAGGGGGTATTTTGAAAAACCCATGGACACGCATGTGTACACCCATATATCTGAGTGGCGCCCCCCCCCCCCCCCCCGGGGGGAGTAAAGTATACTGAACATTGAGCAGTTGTCGGCGGAGCATTTTTAATAAGCCGACGCATGGTGTGATATAGGCGTCTCTTAAAGCTCACTTGTTTGCTGACCCACGGCGGGTCGACAAACTTTACCAGGCGATGCAGCATCGCGAGTCTTCTTACCATCCATGTAAATCATAAATGTGTAAATAAACGGGTTAAGGCTAGAGTTGATAGGTATGATCAAAGTCACGGTCAAGGCATACACTGACGTAGGTAGTGTCAGTAAACCTGTTTGGGTTAGGATACCCATCACGACGACGGGCATCCAGCAGCAACAGTCAGTGAGTATGATAACGGCCATACGTCGTGCCACCTTAAGTTCCCGTTTATAAGACGCTGTGTTGCGAGTGGCTTGAGAGCTGCGTCGGACCTTTACAAAAATAATGATATAGCTCACCACTATGTAAATAAATGATAACAGATTTACACCCACAAAGATAACTAGTGCAAACCACCAAACCGGTTTACGTTCTGAAGAAGTAAGCCTGGGAATGACACCGACAAGTTCATTGTCCGAATCCCTTTCTAACTCAAAAGAAACACTCATTTCACCAGGCTCAATGTGCAAAGGCAATCCAATGCACACATTAGACAGGCCGTATAATCCATCGATTTTGGACGGCAATATAACTAGTATCACCCCCATTATTACCGTAAAAAGCCAAATTAAAGAAATCAGCACCCGCGATCCAATTTCATTGAGTCTAAATCGCCCAAAGGGATTTAGAATACATAGCAACCTGTCAGTGGTTACCAACATTAGGGTGAAAACAGAGGATTCGCTCGACACTAACCCGAGGAACCCCGCAAAATTGCAAAGAGCAGATTCGCGCCACTGAGGAGCACTCAAGAAGTAGAGCTTGCCGTAGTAAAGGTCTGCAGAACTGATGATCAGCATGTACGCCCCCATCGTCCCATCAGCAACGGCGAGGCTAATCATCAAGTAATTTTGAACAGAAGCGCTACTTAATTTTTTGTCTCGAAGACGAAGAAAGACGACCACAAAGTTTCCAATGAGAGCAGATAATCCGACAATCCAACCAGCTACTCGAAGCATATTGTTTGGAATCAGACTTCCGCAGTTGTCAAGAGGATCGGGAGGAGCTGTGCTGTCACACGTTGTGTTTTCCCTTTGGAGTCCCTTTACCAAACAGCAAATTCGTTTATCAGAGGTCACTCTGAGCGCATAAAAGGAAACAACGAAGTTTATATTATGTTTTTATTTACTGCATCCATTTAATTGAAAGCGCATAGTCTGGGAGCCTGTCGCGAAATAGTCACCCCATTTCACATATGAGATTTGACCCAAACTAAAGAAGAACCAAAAAATGGTCTAAGTAACTATGGGGGTCAAATTTCATATGTAAAATGGGGCGACTGTTTTGGGACAGGCTCCTGGCCTATCACTACTGATAAAGAGCGTTCATTTTATCAAAAAATGTCCATTTTTTATTACTTATTATTTTTCAGTGTTGATTCACCAACGTCAAATCAAATACAGAGCGACTCAGAAAAAACGTATGGACCTTTAAAGGGCATATGGAAAGCAAGTACATGTTGATCTTTGATGATGTGTATTGTTCTGTACATCAAAAATTTTACAACCATTTGATCTGAATATGTGTCATATATTTTTAAATATTTTTTGTAATCATTTTATTTTACCTGCTAAGCCCCGCCCTAAAAAATCCTTTGGAGTCGAGTGTGTTCATATCATGACATCATCAGTCAATCATCAGTCACCTAAAACAAGCCAAACAATAGACACTGGTATGTACCTATCCCCCAGTTTAGCACCTGCTCACAATAGCATCGCATGTTTTCATACAATACAAACTCATAAACTCTCAATCACAATAGCAGATGCTATGTCAGAAATGCTCCAGCATCACAAGAAAAGAAAGGTACTGAAAATCTGTTGTATGAAAACACACGATGCTACTGTTAGCAAGTACAAAACAGAGAGATACTGTACATACCAGTGTCTATTGTTTGGCTTGTTTTAGGTGACTGATGATTGACTGATGATGTCATGATATGAACACACTCGACTCCAAAGGATTTTTTAGGGCGGGGCTTAGCAGGTAAAATAAAATGATTACAAAAAATATTTAAAAATATATGACACATATTCAGATCAAATGGTTGTAAATTTTTTGATGTACAGAACAATACACATCATCAAAGATCAACATGTACTTGCTTTCCATATGCCCTTTAAAATTTCTTAATTTTTACATTTGGAAACTTTTAATGTGTATACTAATCTGACTTGTTGCTAGTAAATTGCCTTTCTCGATTCCATTGTTTCAAAAAGAAATTCAAATTCAAATTCAAATTCGTATTTATTTCATTTCCAACAGGAAAAAAAAGACAATGGCATTACAGATATTGTTACAGAAAATATGAAAAATATATGTACAAATTCAATTTACCTTGATAAGTGTAGAAGTACAAATGTACACTGTACATTTATAAATACATTATTAGAATGAATTATTAAAATTCTTAATTTCTGAGGAAATGTGGGGGACCCACTAAAAGCAGTGCTTGTAATTTGTGTACTTGCCGACAAAGAAACCGTTTTATTTCTTCCTTATGAAATTATAACCAAAATGTCATTTGAACTAATTGGCCTGTGTATGAATGTACAGAAGGGATTTTACTCATTTATGCCCATATACCTGTATTTGTAGGAAACGGAATCATTTAAATTGTTGATTATTCCTTATAGTGTTTGATTTCGGAAAACATTAAAAAAAAATCTTTATTGGCCAACTTGATGTATTACAAATCGTTTTGAAATTTGAATTGATTTATGGGGTGTTGCAAGAAAGTGATCGGTACTGACCAATCAAAATCATTGTTACAAGCGCATCTTCTTGAATGGGCAGGCCCTGAACCATTCAGAATAGTTGTTTTAATTTGCTTTACAATTTGCAATATTGATTGCAACTTTCTTGCAAAACCCCATTAGACTACCGTATAGGATGTAGCTGGTCAAAAATTGAATATATATGACGTTATACAATGCATTGGGTCTTTGTAAACAAAAGCATACTCACACATTTTCTAAAGACGTGAGCTCAGAAAACGCATTATGATGCAGATGGTAAAGATCTATATTTAACAGAAATCTGGAACGAGAGGGGAAGGAAAGGAGAGAGTGGCATTGCTGATTATAGGTTTTTAAAGGATAAAGTTCAGCTTGAATGACAATAATTTCATGAACGAAAAACACTTGATTGTTGGTAAAGATGTCTATCTAAATGCTTTTTTAAAATGCTAAAGATGTAAATACAATCATTACATATGCACAATACGCAATAACTATACAGTGGAAAACGTACAATAGTTTTACAATAAGCCCAAGTCATGTTTTTAAAAATGAATTGCGTATGGATAACATTTAAGATGCTATATCAAATGCTCTTCAACAATTTACTCCATGTTTTTTTTCCAAGATTTTAATGTATATTTATATGTATTTTAAATAATGTATTGTTGATTGTATCGAATAAATGACTTCTAAAGAGGAAAAATAAAAAAGACGATAATTTCTTAATCTAACTCGTGCAGTCCAAAAATCTGGAGATCCTAGCAAGCAGACAGTGAACCCTCAAAAAAGCTCTCGAAAGTTCCGGGAGGGTGATCACTCGCATTCGGATACGTGGGCTGTCGAGCTCATTGGCTGTAGCCACAAAAGCAAAGTGTTTGGAAACCACTGTATATAGTTCAGAGAATAGCTGAGTCAAGTGGTGGATCCAGGGGGAGGGGCACTTCCGGCCCGTGCCCCTAACCCTACCCCCCCCCCCCTTGGAAGAAAAGTATGCATTTTGACCATAAAGGATCCGCCCTTTTGTCGATTGTGCCCCCCCCCCTTTAGAATGAAAAAAAAAATATGGGTCTACATTTTCCAAAAGTTGGCAAACCTGCATTTGTGTGCCCCCCCCCCTTATACTAAATTATGGATCCGCCCCTGACTGAGTCTATTTAGGTCTCAAGAGGCGAATGTAATAGATCTGTTGAGTTGCAGAAAGCTCGCAGCTCACCTAGAAAGGGAATTTTTCAATCCCTCTTCTTTTAGAAGTTGGCTTCACCGAATTTGCTAGATTTAAATCAAGATATAATCATTCATAGAAAGGTAATGGCTGGCCTAATCATCTTCGAAGTTGTTTAAATATCTAACAAGCGATTTCATTACCAGGTTCCACACTGCATTAATCATTCCTAATATCAGGGCACTACCCCTTATATGATTTTTTTTTGCCCGAATGCTTTGTATGCATCAGATCTAGCAGTCAGACCCAACTTCGGAAAACCGAGCACAGGTATATACTCCGAAAACGGCGTATGAATAAAGAGCCCTCATCGTTCAGTGCGAGGCAGTGTGTACAAAAGGCATGGGGAAAATTTTGCAAAGTCAACCTGCCAACGATATATATATTCTTAAAAACAATGCTGCGTGTCAATAACCTTCAAAATTCGTGAATGATTCGCCATATGAAATGACCTTCAAATGACAAACATTTGAAATAAATATATCCGTAGCATTATTTTTGAAAATTATATTATCAACAGCAAGTCGACATTGCAGGATTTTCCCTATGCCTTTTGTACACACTGTCTCGCAATGGACGACGAGGGCTCTATATTCATCTTGCTCTATACGCCGTTTTCGGAGTATAAACCTGTGCTCGGTTTTCCGAAGTTGGGTCTGACTGTCTAGGTGGCAAAATGGGATTTTAGGCTAAGTCCTTCTGGGCATGACAATTAATCCTAGCAATTGTAAACTGTCTGCTTGCTTTGTATTTCCGCTGAAAATATACGTATACATCATCAGTGTACATGGTAGCAACTTACATGTGTTTTAGATTAACAAGACCAACGAATGAATCATCAGATATGTCGTGGAATGGATTGCTGCTTAAAAACCTATGAAGATATAAAATCAAGAATATAAAATCAGGTTATATAAAATGTTATTTCTATTTATCTCATAGCATTTCAGCAATTTCTTAAGGTCAAAATAAATCGGTTTTTCCTCCACTAATTGGCACAAACTATTCTTTTTCCACTCCTACATAGCTGTCTCACCTTTTAAAGGTGAAGGCGAGACGAAGGGATCCTAATGGCCTATGCCCGTCCATGCATCCATGCATCTTATTGTGACCAAAGTTGGGTCAGAGATGTATTTGGGTGACCTTTATGGTGCTGTAGATGTTCACATGCTGGACCATAGGGTCATTTGAGGTCATAATTATATTTTAGTTTAAATTAAGGTTTTGCCCACAAAACTCTCTTTATGACTAGTATCTTTGTATATTGTTCTACATGCAGCCAAACGTGGGCCAGGGATGCTCTTTGGCGAAATTAATGTACCAGGCAGGCGACACACAATCTGCCTATTGCCTTGTTTGAGAAAAAGTATATTGAATATATCATAAAGTAAATGTGAGAAAATTACAATGCCCCGACCGGGGCTAACGTGAATGAAATTTCTAAATTGAACCAAAAATTGCCAATTTGAACGAGAATTAATCAATATAATTTTCACACCTAATATTCTGGATCAAAAGATAATTCATAAACGTATCTAAAAGGAGTCACTGAACGGATATAGGTTAAGGCAAGGGTAAAAGACAATTATGGTATGCGATTGAAAGATAAAGGTGATTTCTGGTCTTGCGATTACATTGTGAAAGAAACTGTCTGAAAGCAGTTGGGAATGGTTGACCTGCATGGTCAACATCAGAATTAGTGTATACTGGTTTTGGAGTCAACAAAAAGATAGATATTGAGTTCATCTCGCTGAAAAGCGCATGCACTGCACACGGAATGCGACTGCACACACATATGGCATGAATTTTCGGCCCGAGAATTTTCAGTTAGTTAATCCTTCAATATTACGAATATGAGGGAATTTGAATAGCAATCCCTTTCAGGATATTCATTATGATATTCTCCAAAACTGACATACAAGAATGAGAAAGCTCACATTTTTTTTTCACCTTTCCCAGAACGCCAACATCTCTTTAAATTCGATGTTAAAGAGAATACTAAACTGGGGAATGTGTCCATGAGGGGATCACATCTTTAAATTGATTTATGATCTATCTGGCGGTATCTTTAGTTTAAACAACAACAATAATAATAATAATAAAAGTCAACTGCCTTTTTGGTTTAAACATTGATTTTTATCCTAATTACATCGTAATAAGACAGGACCAAGTTTCAAATCGATTACTTAAAGTGACTGTGTAAAATAGCATCTTATAGCACCCACCAAAATGCACTTTGCAAAAATCCGCAAAATCCTTGATAAACCCACGACTGAACGACTGATACAGGCATTTGTCACTTCCAAATAAGGCTACTGCAAAGACCTCCTTGTTAATCTTCCAACCTCCCATCTCGTCCCTCTTCAGCGCATACAAAATTTTGTAGCTCAAGGCCATATGAACACATCACTCCCAATTCTTCGTAATCTTCGTTTGAGGTCCCTTAATTCAAGCAGTAGTGCATCCGGGACCGGGATGTTGGCCTTCCTCTCGTAACGGCATATCCTGCTCAGTCTATTTCGTCTGTTGAGGATATCATTGAGCATATCATCACCGGCAGTGTTATGCGTCATGCTACAAGCCATGAAATCCTTGATCCTCTACAGTATGGCTTTAAAGCAAGAATGCCATATGAAACGCAACTTGCAGGATATATAGGAGCAAAACCTTTGACAAGGTTGGCCATCAACGCCTTGCCAAGAAGCACCAATACTATGGCGTCCAAGAACATACATACATACATACATGGATTGAAGACATTTTCTCTAACCGTACTCAACGAGTTGTGCTGGAGGAACAAAAATCATACACAGTGGCAGTGAGGTCTGGTGTGCGGTAATGCATTGTCATTGGGCCTGTTCTTCATCAATGACTTGCCAGAACACCTTAATTCCAGTATTAGACTCTTTGCCGACGACACTCTGATTTACATGACAGTCAAAACAGCCAGCGATGCCAAACATATCTTGGCCGACATCGATGCACTAGCAGACTGGGGCCAGACGTGGCTCATGGAGTTCAATCCTGATAAGTGCCAGGTCCTGCGCGGCACCCGTAGAAGCCACCCAGAGGTCTTTCAGTACACACTCCATGGTAAACCTCTCTCATTTCCCAGCAGTAAAATACCTAGGGGTCACAATTTTCATCTGCTCTTGGCTGGAATAGGCATGTTGACAACATCTGCAACAAAGCCAACACATCCCTTGCCTTCCTACGCAGCAACCTGAGGATCACCTCCACCCTACTCAAAACAATGGCCTACCATTCTCCTGTGTGAGACCACTTCTAGAATATGTGGCTCCTGTGTGGGACCCACATGCTGACAGGAATATAAAAAAAACTCACCTACCCCGACAAAGGAATTAATTAATAAGTTTGAAGATTTGTCAATCTGTCGGTCAATTGAATCTGGTATCGCCGAAACCACTGACCCGTCTCCGTGATCTAGTGGTTAAGGCTTTGGCGTAGACATTTTTTCAACCTTTGCAAAAATTTTAAAAAGGGAGGACAGCTCTGGGGAACTTTAATTTAAGTTAGGCAACCATTATTCTCTCATTTCCTTTCACATTATATATATATATAAAAGGCATGTTTTTTAAAGGTTATCCGTTAATCCATGTCTGTTATTGTTTCGTATTTTCTTCATTTGTTGTTTAAAACTTGTTTTAATCCTTCTTTTGAGATAAACTTTGCTCACGATTGTTGAGATTTTCTTTCTTTTGCATATTTTAAAATCTGTTTAAGAAGTTACTGATATAATGTTCTTTCATACACAAATGAATACATAAACTATACAAATAAAGAGTCAGATATACTTGGGTTGAATAGGATGTCGCACATTCCATATAATTGTGTTCGCCTGTAGACGAAATTGAATGTCTAAACGCCTTTTTAGACGAAATTGAATGCTCTTCAGCTAATTTTCTAAGTTGAGTGGTGTTTTGAAAAAAAAGTTGTTGATCGCACGATGAAAATATCTAGTTGAACGAAATTATTTGTTAATTGAAAGATGATCCTGATCGTCATTCAAATGCAAGTTCTAAATTGCATGCTATTATCGACCATTTTGGTGCTATTTTGATGAAATTGGACGGGAAAACCTATATATAGTATTATTACTATCGGTTTTCCCGCCCATTTTCATCAGAATTGCATTCGAATTGATGGATAGGCGTTTAAGTTGGAACGATTTTCGTCAAATTCTCTGCTCTCATGAGCAAAGTTATGTGAAATGTGAATAGGGGAGTTAACAGGAAAACCATTCAAGAATCAATGCATTCCTATCTTATTTTTCCAATTGATTTTGAAAGATGGAACTAGCAAACCCGGACCAATTTGTCTCAGCTTCTTGACTCGCAAGTTATTATTTCTAACTCATGCTTCTTGCTGTTCCGCGCTTATTAAAAGTATTGCCCTTATTTGCCTATTTTCTTAATGATTATACCCTTGGAGTACCGTATAGATACTCTCTAATTCCATTTTTCCCTCACAAGAACGCGAACTACGATTTACGGGATTTTATCTATTTTTGTGAAGTGTCTAGTGTTTCAGCACAGAAAACTTTAAGAAGTTATATCATATTCTGGTTTTTATGAGTGAAATGAAATTCTTCTCATCCGTCTGCAAGGTAGAATTTAATGACGAAAAACCCAATTGTGCTGATGCTACACGGGTGTATATTGTTCAACTGATAGAAATGATAACAAAGAATGTAGTACGCCTGACTTGTTAAAGTGATATTGTTATAAAGCTGTTATAATTGTTTTAAGTACATGTACTTTATATCATGGCCGGTAGACAGTCTTTGAGCTCACATTTTCTTTTAATTTTTGGAAAGAGGTTCGTGACATGAGTGGCTAATGAACAAAACGCTTTTGTTGTTGTTGTTGTTGGTGTGGTAACAGTAAACCCATACCCAAGCTCCTGCTTTCGATGTGAGTCACACCGGTTGCGTAAACCATTGACGTTCTTTATATCCTGGAAGACGGGGTTCGACATTACTTTTTTCCTTTCTTTCTCGTAGAAGAGAATATTCGTGGAATGGATGACTGATGAACAAAACTTTGTTGTTGTTGGGATACGTCCAGCCCATTCATACCCATGCACGCTCCTTCTGTAGATTTTAATAGGCTTTGAGTTATTCTATGTCATTCGTATTGTTATATAATAAACTGGTATAAGGCAGCGAGAAGATTAGATTCACCCAAGTTGTGATTTTTTTGTACGTTGTCATCTCGAGTCTCTGAATCATGCCGGTTGCTCAAACTATTGTACTTACAACTTTAATTTGGTTTTCAAGACCTGGACTTTAATTACACGCTAATTATTTTTTTATTGTAACAGGTATTCCTTTAAAACGAATTCGGGGCCTAGATATTGACTTAACAGAGATGGAGTTGCCTCCTTTCTCCAAAACACTTTGTCATTACCAGCACTGCGCTTTTAACCCACTCAGTGTTCGTTCATATCTTGTACTTCATCTTTTTGTGTTACATCTTCTCATGTTTCCGTCTTGTGTTCTTTTGTTGTTCTTCTTGCGTTCCTGTGATCGTCGTTTAATTCTCGTCCTCTTTCACTTCATCTCTTTATTCCTCGGATCAAGTCTCTCATTACGTATAGGATTAATGCAATAAGTCATTATGTCACTGTTTGAATTACCTTTTAATTCGCTTGATGGTAATGAATTCCAGAATTGGATTCTTAATTTAAGTAGTCATCATTGTCATGAGGCTCCTTGACATTTAAGTAGATCGTGTTTCTATGATGATTCTATTATAACTGAAATTAACGCTAGAACGCAAGAGTTCAATTTTGATTTTGACTCTGATTTGACTCCAAGTTACAATCCATTTTACTGTAAATCAGTTCAGATCTTACTCATCTGAAAATTTAACGACGGGCTCTCTTTATTTCATTGCAATATAAGAAGTATGAACAGGAATTTTGAGTCATTAAAAATTCTACTTGATAAAAACTCGACTGTACCACTCTCAATCATCGGATTAACTGAAACATGGATAACCGAGAGCAAAGATCAAAAGCTACTTTCTTTACCTGCTTATAACTTCGAATCAAATCATAGGACAAATGCGCATGGGGGTGGAGTTGCATGTTTTATATCTAATAAACATGACTATTCTATTATTCCTGAATTCACTCTTCTGACCGAGTGTCTAGAATCTCTTTTTATTCATATTAAAATAGTGGAAACAAAGATATTATTATTGGTATAATTTATAGACCTCCCAACTCAAATCTAAATTCATTTCTTCTTTCATTACAGGACATTCTTTATGATCCTCGATTAAGTAATAAAAATTGTTTTATAATGGGTGACTTCAATATTAATTTGTTTAACACGTCTAATGGTCACTCTTCTACCCATGAATTCCTAGATAATCTTTTAGCAGCTTCTTTCATGCCACTTATCTCTAGGCCTACCCGATTGACGGACACTTCCGCTACTCTTATCGATAATATTTTTTGCTAATGTTTACCCGCCACCAAAAGCTGGAATTATTGTGTCTGATATTTCAGACCACTTTCCCATATTTGCCGACTTCCCATTATCAAAACATGCCAAGTTCTGTGGCTCCAGATATACTCCATCTCCAAGTCGTCATATTACAGAAAATAACTTGAAGAGACTAGCATTATCTTTAAATCTTGAAAATTGGACAAAATGTTTTCAGCTCAAATAATGTTGACGAATCATTTGACTGTTTTATGAATATCCTCCATAAACATCTTGACAAAACAATTCCTTTAACTGAAAACAAACGTAAATATAAGAAAAATCCAAAACTTCCCTGGATTTCGAAATCTCTTCTACGGTAAATAAATAGGAAAACAATCTCTATTATAAATATAAGTCAAACCCTTGTGTCAAAACTCGTGCAAAATATACATTTTATAAAAATGTTTTGACTAATTTGAAACGAAGTGCCAAAAAATCTTACTAATCAAAACAGCTAGAACGCTTTAAAAACAATCTCCAAATGACTTGGAAAGTAATTAATAATGTATTCAATAAAGACAAAAAGAATAACCAACCAATAAAATAATACATGAAAATAGAGAAATTGACGATAACGATTTTCAACAGATATTTTTCTAATATTGATGCAGATTTAATTAGTTCAAAATATTCCTGCAACTGAAATTTCTTTTACGAGATTTTTGAAGAATCCCAACCCTAATTCGTTATTTCTATTTCCTACTTATACAAAAGAGTTATTCGAAATTGTGAACAATTTGCCAAACAAAAAGAGTTCGGGATATTACGAAATTGATAATATATTGTTTTAAAATATTATTCCGCATATTGCGCAACCTCTCGTTCATATATTTAACTTTTCACTCTCTACCGGATCCGTACCGAAAAATATGAAGATAGCTAAGGTTGTCCCTATCTATAAAAAAAGGCGATCAAACGAATATAGGTAATTATAGACCGATATCTCTACTGACCTCTCTTTCAAATGTATTGGAAAAAAATTGTGTATTCTAGAATGTTATTTTCTTAGACTTCTCCAAGGCCTTCGATACAATTAACCATAAAATACTTTTTAAAAAATTGTCTCATTATGGGGTAAGAGGAGAGGCCTTGGAGTAGTTTCAAGATTACCTTTTTGATAGAAAACAGTTTGTTTCTCTGAACTGTGAAAGCTCTCCGAAGCGAAGTCTTGATTATGGAGTTCCACAAGGCAGTTTACTTGGGCCTTTACTTTTCTTAATTTACATTAATGGTATTCAACTTTGTTCACACGTGCTTTCCTTCATTTTATTTGCAGATGACTCAAACATCTTTATATCTTCCACCTGAAGAATAAACGAAAGCGCTTGTGGAAAAATCATCTCTGCTCGCTCTGTGTATTTTCTCTCCGTGTTACCTATGATATTCCACCTGAAGAATAAACGAAAGCGCTTGTTGAAAAATCATCTCTGCTCGCTCTGTGTATTTTCTCTCCGTGTTACCTATTTATTTTATACTTCTCAACACGTTCACACCATTTTACCTTTCATTGAATATATGTATATATATATATATTTCAGATGGTGCCGCGATTGGGATTTAATACATATTGCATTACATTGGGATATTCATTCTTTACATAATTATTCATAATTGTTGATGCACAGTCTCTCTGTCTCTTCAGCCGTCGATCTGTTGACGCGCCAGGCACCTTGGCATGTACGTCTGAGAGTTTAAAACTCCCATCTCCCTAGTTTGTCAGAGGAATGAGAAATTTCAATATAAGGCAAAGGTCCCATTTCAAGGTCCATATAGTTCGCATAATTTATTCAAACAGATGCAGATTACTAAGAACATAAACAGTAACGAATGCCATAAATGCTTGCCTATTCGTGAATTTGAATTCCTTGACGTTCATCAGGGCGCACGTATGTTCGTACCACTAGGCGCTTCGACGGCGCCGACATTTTGACAGAATGTGCGGGCGCTGGCGCGAGAGGCCGCTGATTATTTGCCTATTCTGCTTAATAAGGTCGCATGAGGGCGCAAACAACATTTTTTGTAATTTTAGTTTCCAATGCTTCAAAAAATGGTTTAAAATTCCAAATTAAGTAGTTGAAATGGGTTAGGCATGTTATAGTTCAGGATGCGTGTGTTTCTGTGCCCAAACCTTCAATATAATAAATTGAAATCATCCAATCGCACATCTAAGCTCATTTCCCGATCATCACTCGTGAGGGAAGGTCATTAACATCCCCATTGTCATATTTCATGAAAGCAATTTTTTCACAAAGGGGCAAGATATTTGATTTCTAGGGATATTCACCATACTGGGGGAGAGATTGTGCTAGAGGTATAGGATTCCTTTGGTCAGAACAGACATTTTTCATTCGGCGCACGTCTTTTGAATTAAACCCTTCTTATGTATCATGAGTGCACTTATTTGTAATGCCAAATGCATCGCCAATAAGAGATGAAGTTGAGCCATCCCTCGTCAGAGAAGATAAGCCACTCCCCTTCAGAGTTGAAAATGAGCCAACTCATCAGAGATGAACCACCTCTCATCACAGATGAAGATGAGCCATCCCTCAACAGAGAAATGAGCCACCCCCTTCAGAGTTGAAAATGAGCCACCTCTCCAAATAGAGGAAGATGAGCCATCCCCCATCCGAGGTGAAGATGTGTCAACCCTCATCAGAGATGGAGGTGAGCCAACCCTCATCAGAGATGAAGATGGGCCAACCCTCATCAGAGATGGAGATAAACCACCCCTCATCACAGATGAAGATGAGCCAACCCTCATCAGAGATGGAGATGAGCCATCCCCCCCCCCCCCCTTGACGGCATCCCCCTTGCCCAAAGCCCCAAATCATGTGGCATATATTTTTTTCTTGACTTGATTTATAAACTCAATTACTCTTACTAACTTAGCATGGGCCTAGTACTATATAGTAGGTCCATGCTCTAGTAATACAATAAAAGTTTTTCTTCTCTGTATCAGCAAAAAATTTTGGACTTCAGATTTGGGGTTTCCATGAGGGTCTATCCACTACTAAGTGAGTAGTGGATAATACTAGTAGGCCTAATGCCTTTTTGGTCACAAGATCTAAATATTGTACATACCTGGAGTTGGAATAGATTGGAATCAATCATATAATACTGATTTAAGTAATACTAGTACTAGTTGTAGGGAATCTACCTCGTCCATCAAATCGACTGTACAATTAAATATGTCTGTGGTGGGTGATCTGGCAAGTCTTGTTGTAGTTGTACGATCTATTTTCTCTCTCTCACTGTAATGAGATATCTATACCGTACATGTAGTTATATGTACGCTCTACGCCGCAGGTACGGAACGGTACGCAGTACCGTTCCTGGCTGGATTGGTTTTGCCTTGAAAAAAAAACATGAAAGAGTCGATATCGAAATAAAAACATATATATATTTAATAAACAACCTTTGTATCCAATTGTTGCTCATTTTACAGCATATGAAATACGGTAGAGATATATGTAACGAACGGATACATGGTCAGCACATTTGAACTTTTCTGAAAAATTAACTTGTTTTCCCATGCTGGCTACGTCGATGTCGTACTTGCACCTCGCCTAAAAATGGTGAAAATATCTAGATTGCATATCCATCGATCACAGAAATAGGTCAGTTTAGTTTTAAAAAATTGCAAAAATAAAAATATTAGCCGATGAAAATGGGCACACAATTGATTCATGATTATTCATAAAGTTTTAAAACATTTATACATTCCAAACTTAAAGTTATTTTTGATATATTTATGTGATATAAGTTAGCTTCAATGAAAGAGCTTGATTCATACATTTTCATAAATATTCATACATCTGTGACATTTCTCGGGGCATTAATTGGCTGAATCATATTTTGAGGGGTGTATTGGCTCATTATCGCGTGGAAGGTGGTAAATATAGATGCAAGTCTGTCCGGCGGTGCTCACTGAACCGGTTCAGTGATTCCCTCAATAACATTTCAAAATGGCCCATCCCACGAAGTGAGCGGTGCTGGTGGGCTTTTACTAATGGTGGTCTCATACGAGAGCTAAGGACAGAGTCGGTTCATGTCGGTCAATGAGGATTTTTCGGATGTGTCAACTAGAACGCCGTCCTAGATCCTCCCAGCGACAATGGACTGCTTTGTGTTAACTGCGTACAAAGTTGGTGAAGCATGAAGCTAACAATGGATGAAGCGAGGTTCACGTTTTAGAGAAGACGGCAAAACCATGTTTGACGCGTACTCGATCTGACTTGTGGACGAGGGAGAAGCCAGTGGACAGGTGAGCCTTTCTTGCACAAAGCGCGGTATGCAGCTAACACAGAGCAGTCCATTGTAGCTGGGAAGATCTCGGACGGCGTTCAAGTCCACACATTCGAAAGCTCACTAATGACAGTTGAGTGACCGTCTTGACTGTCCATGACGGTCGAGCTTCGGTCTTGATACGGTCTACAACTGTCTAGTACGGTACTACTTCGGTTCACTACGGCCCAATACAGTCAGCAGACTGTCACGTTACGACTTTGAAAAGCTACGTACACAAAGTTCTACACAACACTGAAAATGCCAAGACCAACTGAAAGAGAAAGCCAACCCCAGGGGAGGAGGAGGAGAAATCCCGAAACCCGTCACCTCCTGCTGGATACCCCAAACACAGTGAGGCATAGCAATGGGAAGTGCAGGCCACCAACCCTAACCCTTGGCCTGCTGAGCCTGACCTAACACAGGCTGGTCCTGACCTAGAAGAAGGGGACCAGGAAGAGGAGGATAATGGGGAGCCTGCTGCCGCTGCGTCTGGTTCTGCTTCCAGTGAGGGGGGGGGGGGGGGGGGAGCAGGAGATGATTAATTTTCTAACTGGTTGGAGGAAACCCCCTGCCTCTACGACACGATTACAAGAATAACACCAAGAAAACAAGACTGTGGGCTGAGAAAGCTGCAAAATTATAAGGCCTGCACAGTCAAGCAGCTTCTCAACCTCTGGAAGACAGTCAGGTTTGGAAGGCTGCTTGATGTGGCCAAGCAATAAGATAAAGGCTTCAAAAGTCATGATAAAACATTAAAGTTGTGCTGAAGGTTGGCAAAAGCGTAAAGTGGTAGCGTCTCTTCTAAAATGGCTTACGAGACGTCGTATACCGTTGTTGACCGTTGTAACGACCGTTAATACGGGTGCTCTCACACGGGAGCTACAGCCAACTTACGGTTATGACGGTTGAAGTCGGTTACGTGACCGTCCTAGACATTGACGGTCGGGCGTTTGTAACGGCTATAAACGATACAGCAAATGTCTGTTACGGTCCTTTCCTAAGGTCTGTAACGGTTTGGAATCGTCGTTATTACGGTGTGTAATGGTCTGCAACGGTTTGTAACAGTCGTTACTACGGCCAACAACGGTCTACGACAGTCTCGTATGGAAAGTTTCGAACATGTTTACAACTTTCTCTGCATATAACGGTCTGTACAACGGTTCTTAAAACGGTTTTGTACGGTCTACTACGGCCTTATTACGGCAGTATTACGATCCAGAACGGTCTAGAAAATGAAAACAAAAATAGAAAGAAACAAAGGGAATGGAAAAGGGAAGTAATAAAGAAGGAAAATCTGGCCAAAGTTTCGCTTGCGAGCGACACTGGAAAGTTAATATTCGGGCAAAACGCGTCCCCCTTCTGCAATAGGTTGCATCCCCCGCCCCCTCCCCCAATGATTTTCAAAGTTCCAATATTCCGGCAACCACCACTTTATATTCGGGCAGCTTATTTCTAGATCTATTTTTGTTTTTGGAGATTAGGGTGAGCATTTTAGTCCGAAAAAAGCTTTTTTTATGGGGGGGGGGGGGTAGGGTTGCTCCAAAAAAAAATTATACCTAAAATTCCTGAAAAATGTTCGGGTTAAAAAAAGAAAAAAATAAAGAAAGATACCATACATAAAATTCCTCAAAAATGTTGGAATTCTACCCAGCGAGCCGCACCGTGCCACGCCGCGACCCGACTGTTTAGTAAAAGCCGCGCTGGTGCGAATTTGAATGCATTTTACGTGCATTTTTAATTTGAACGCGCTTTTTACAAATCATGAAATCGCATGCTAATAACAATTAAATAGAATGAACTAGTTAGCTTTTGGAATGTTGATCTCGGTGATCATTCAAATTTGCTCGAAATTGAATTATCGCTTCTTTAAATCGGATGCAAGTTTGACGAAATTGGGTGGGAAAAACTATATTATTATTATTACCGTTATTTTCATCATCATTACGGGCGGCCTGGCCATAGAGGGTTTGGGGAGTTTTACCCAGAGGCCGGTACTTTGGTTAAATTGAGTATCATTTCTCAATTAATTTGTTATTATTATTTATTTTATTTTTTATTTTTTTTTGGGGGGGGGGAGGGGGAGGGACTGGAATATCCTTTGAACAAAATATATTCATGATATAATACAACGGACGTGTATTCCAACTGCAAAAAGATATAACATGATAACTCATTTGGGTTAACATACTTCTAAGTGTCGTGCGTTATTTCTACAACTTCATGGAATTAATTTTAGGAGATATATTATCTGGCGAATTTGCAGCGATATGTAAAGCTATGTGTATAGGGTGATTTAGTTTCACTTACAAGTACGAAAGCTCTTGAAGTTCGGTAAAGTTGATGGAATCCACACTTCGTATCGCATTAGACGATAAATTCCTGAAAAATGAGATAACGTATAAATAAGCCTAGTCAGGGAGGAAGACATATGGAATGTCCTTGAGATTGATGTAACGAAAACGATTAAATAAAGCAGGGTCAATGGGGTTGGGGGGGGGGGGGGGGGGGGTAACGAAAAACAAAATAAAAAAATAAAAATAGAACGCAATCCGACAGGAACAGCGCTCGCCCCACCTCCATCCCCTCCCTCTCCCCTGGATCCGCCTCAGCACAGAGATGATGAATGTAATTTATCTAGACATTTTCTGTCCATTATGTAATGTACATAGTGCAATTTATGACCACAACATATTTACACAAATCTAAAGCATCATTGCTTATGCATTACTAATTATTACGAAAAGTTAAACCTTTATTCCATTTTGTGGAGTTAATAGACTTTAACCCCTTTTGGGGGAGTTCATATGCTTGGCTGGAAGTAGCCGATACGACGGTCCTGCTTTCGAGCTGATGTCAGGCAACTATGATCTTACCTATATCATATCAATCCAATCATGAACAAATGCAATAAATTTTACTCTTTTGTACCCAAAATACATGTTGTAATTTAAATGCGATGAATTCAAAATCGTTTAGAATGTGTTTAAAAAAAATATCCTCTTACTCTCGAAGTTTTTATGATTAATGTAACAAGGAATGACTACAAAGATAGTAGGTGTTTCTAGCCAAGTTGTATTCAAAGCTTTAGTATTGGATATAAGGGCAGACTACAATACAGGTTACCGTTTAATATGTCTAGAGTTGAAGGATCAGTTTAAGAACGTCATCATAAACAAGCTAAGAAGCTTCTCAATGCTTGTCATTAATTTGAAATGTTGTTATTATGAATGATTTTCTGTAATCTGAGGAACGAACGAGATGACGTCTTATCAGTTTCCATCCATAAGTCCAGCAAATCGAAGGAATTGTGCATTTTTTCATATATGCATGAAGTTTGATATCTAGGTTTTTGATGCTGAATAATTCTGGATATTGGGCCACCTAAAATTCGGGTCCTGGGGCCCGTTGTGCCCATTTTAAAGAAAACATGGTTCTCTCTAAGGGTATCTTCCCTTCATGATTGATTATATTGATATACTAATTATTATGTAGGATATCCGGGCCTCTGAATTCAGACAAGTGCTTTAGGTGCCCATTTTTTTCAAATAAAGGGTCATCGATCATATATCAAAATTTTATAATTTATCTTTGAAATCAACAAGATATGTAGCGCAGGTGCCCATTGTGACCAAAAACCCCAAGACAGGCCCAAATTAATCTATGTGCAATATATATATATATACATATATATATATATATATATATATATATATATATATATTTATATATATATATTAGTTTTTTATTTAAATCTTTTTATGGTAGAAAGCAATATTTAAATCAAGGTCACATGAAAAGCCCACTTTAGCGGGCACATGGGCACATTGTAGACAATTCTTGTTTAATTTGATTCATTTCCTCACAAGAGGATGGCCAAATTCGAATGGCTACCGAATTGTTAAAATATGCATACCTGCTGCACGCATATAACTTTGACTTTGATCTTTCTATTGACCCGTCATATTCTGAATGGTCACTGATCTGTTTCAGAAGTGGCTATGTTGTGTATTGAACTTATAACTTGGTATTAAGGGAGAACTATATGAGTTCCTGATTATTGCAACATTTTGTTTAAAACAGGTAAGTTTACTACACGTGTGTATTTTGTTTAAACACAATGAAACCAAGGTAAAGGTATATCTTAGATTGCTAAATAATTTGGGATGGAATAAATTTAATTTGAGTTGAACGTTTTCATCGCCAGTTGAAAGCTGCATTGAAGGCCCATGGAGCCGCAGACAAGTGGTCTGAATACCTCCCTGTAGTTCTTCTCGGAATTCGCTCCACAGTAAAGGAAGACTTGGGTTGCACACCAGCAGAAATTGTGTATGGGACCACACTGAAGCTGCCTGGACAGATGGTTAAGCCAACACATCCTACTTCTGTACCCGATGTTACCAATTATGTACACAGACTTCATGAGTACATGAACCAGTTATCGCCAGCAAAGATTCGCAAGCAGAAGGTATCTTCGTCTGTGCCAGCTGTTCTTGATTCATGTGCCTATGTCTTTGTTCGCTGTGACGCTGTCAAACAACCACTGCAGCCGCCATACACTGGTCCATTTAAGGTCGTCAAGAGAACTGCAAAGTATTTCATTCTTAATATACGAGGCAAGAATGAAACTATTAGCATTGACAGACTCAAACCCGCATATTTAGACAGCGATCTAGCAGTACCACCACCACCACCTACCAGTCGGCATTCAACACCACCTCCTCCCACTCATTCTCCAGCTCCAGTGCGGACTACAAGATCAGGACGTCGTGTTCACTGGCCGTCTCGTCTGGCGGATTACTCACCAGGTTGAAGAGACTTTTTCTTTATATTATGGAACATTTTCATATTTTCATCGATCAACTCTTCTTAAAAATACTGTTGATCTAGGAGGGGGCTACTGTAGCAACTTCACTCATCATTTGTTTACATTTGGACTGATCAAAGCTTGATCATAGTTTGTTTATTTGGATCAGCTGGTTAAAGTTCATTCAACTGCTCACTCCTCACTGGACAATACCACAGACCTTCTTCTTATTCAACTCCTGCACTCAGCATTCATCTTTTGTTCTCCACTACACCAGGCAAGGCACTCTACACATGTTCTACATTCTTCATTGCTTCACTCCCTTATAATAGAACTTGTTTTTGTTGCCTGGATACAAACCTTCCAATGACATGAGTTTACTGAGCACATTGAGTTTACTGAGCACATGGACTTTTAGCTTTTCACTTAGTAGGAAGTTTTCATCTAGAGAACACGTTCTTTTTCTACTGAGTCGCACATTCACAATCCAGGACTACCAACATTTGGACATTGCATCTTCATTTACTCATCCATTCTTTTATCTGGCAAACAGCAGATTTTACTCTTATTTTATCATCATAGACAACAGTGATCCACTTTCTTTTCGCTTGTGCTGGCCGCGGGGCCAGTGCAGTATTTGTAAATAGAGCTCTTTCGCGATCGCGAATATTCAGGATTTTGTTTCGCCAACTCTTGCCTAGAACTATTACAGTTTTACACATAATCTGCATTATTGAACTGACGGCACAAGAAGGAACATCATTGGTGAGTAGGAAACCACAAATAACTATTTCCTACAGATTCACATCAAACTGAGAGATACTGCATAGGTGTTAAAATGTAATTTGCATGTGAAAAAATTGCATTTTGGCATAAATCATCAAAATGCAAAATAGTTCATATGATGAAGAATTATGGATTCAGGGTTTCATCTTGTAATAGTTGCTTCCAATTTGTAAGAATATTCACTGGCGTCCTTCCAAATTTTACAATGTTTAAGTTGTATCTTAAGGACATATTCTTTTTCAATCTGATTATAGTGGCATACAAATTTATTTGCAATAGATCATATTTTTATGCTTCATCGGTATTTTAATGTATTTCGTTCATGTTCGGCTCTACAATAAGAAGAAAACACGTTTTAAATGTGAGCGTTAGACTGATATTTTCTGTTTATAGACATTTTCACCATACCGGTACTAACTATATTCCACACTTTTTTTTTACCAAGATATAAAGCTTCCAGACACAACGTATACTTTAAAATGCATATAGTCACATATTACAGCACATCGGCACAAATGCAGAATTATTTAGCCTGTAAAGCCCAAACTCAAAGATACATGTCTATGCACAATGGCATATGTGAACACTTCGGCAGCTATTTTAAACATGGCTACCCTCTTGTGAGGGAATAAATCAAATAAGAATTGCCTTCAATGGGTCATCGATGGGCCCATATGCCCCCTGAAGTAGGCTATTGAAATGACCTTCATTTCAAATGGCTGTCCACCATTAGAAATTGAAACTAAAAACTTTTTATAAATCTTAATTTTGCACCTAGATTAATTGGGGCCTTTGGGGTCAAAATGGGCACCTGCACCACAAACATGTGTATTGTTGATTTCAAAGACATATCTGACTGATCACAATGAGAAGCAGTGCACTTATATTCAGCAAATCAGTGACTATAAGATTTTGATATGTGGGATGGCACTTTAATTGAACATGGACACCTAAAGCACTTGCCTGAATTCTGAGGCACAGAAATCCTACATAATTCCTAATATATCAATTATGAAGGCAAAATACCCTGAGAAATCAATGTTTAAGGAAAAGATTGGCACAACGGGCCACAGGGTCCGAATTTTAAGTGGCCCCATATCCAGAATTATTCAGCATCAAAAACTCTATCAACATGCCAAATTTCATGCTTTTATGAAAAATGCACAATTTCATCACTCTGCTGGACTTTATCACCTCAATAAATCATCAAATACTTACATCCAGTATAAACTGGTCAAGCCTAAGAAGACACCGTCTGGGAGTGTCGTGATCTGGTTATTCTGAAGATATCTTTTTGAGAAAAATTGGAAAAATGTTTATTTAATGAATGCTTACAGTTTGATTTTTGCAGTTTGTAAGTAATTTATCAGAATCAGATTTCTTATGAAAATAATTTACTGCTCATTCACACTATGCCATCTCGCACAACGTGTAGATTCTGCAGGCACACATGCAAAAGAAATGCGCAACTCTTACAAGATTTATAATCCTTTGTACTTTGTACTTTGTACGAAGTTATTCCTATTATTTCATGTTTTTTTTTGTTATAAAATACGCTTTGTATCTCTTACAAGTAAAATTGTTATTAATTACGCCAAAGGGTTACGGGGCCATAGAATCCATTTATCGCTGCGGAGTGTTGAAAAAAAGACGCTAGTACTATACATGTAAATTTAATTGGTTAAATTTAATTTCTCTTTTGCGTTTTTTGCGCCCCTCCAATTACCACGCGGGGCTCATAGCCCTCTGCACCCCCTTAGAACTCAATACCCAAAATTTATAAATGCGTTGAATTCAAATCATTTAGAATGTGTTTGATTAAAAAAAATGCTTTTCCAAAGTTTTTACATTTAATGTTACAAAGTACTAGAAAGACGGTAGGTGTTTCTAGACAAGTTGTGAACAAAGCTTTAATATTGGATATAAAATTAATCTGTTTCATTTAAAAATGGAATGCAAATTTGACATATCATTCCCGAATAGAATTAATATTTTACTGATTTTCATGGATACTGAATGATCTAGAAACTGCCAAGCAAAATGAGATTAGAAAAATCAATTTCCATCAAGACAGTGTCTTTAAATAGAGTTTAGCCCTGGAACTACAGACATTGTGAAATTATGATTATGGAGGATAGTTTCACAGTGTGTACTCTTCTTATACGCACTGTGTAGTACAACGTTTTGAGAATATTGCTAATTGTTTAATGATCAGAAACTTGAGAGCAGACATCTTTATGGCGGCACTCGCGCACTTGAAGCACATCAAGCACATCAAGGGGCTTACAGTTGAATTTTTGCAGTTTGGAAGTCATTTATCAGAATCAGATTTCTTATAAAAAACAATCAACTGTTCATTCACACTATGCCATCTCACACAACGTGTAGATTCTGCAGGCAAACAGGCAAAGAAATGCCTTACTCTTACAAGATATATGAAGTCACTAAAAAAACATATATCCCAATTTTATGAGTATTGTCCTTTGTACTCGAAGTTATTCCTACTGTTTCATGTTTTTTCTGTTATAAAATGCGCTTTGTATCTCTTGAAAAGGCGCTTTATAAGTGAAATTGTTATTAATTACGCCAAAGGGTTATACGGGGCCATAGAATCCATTTACTTACATGTATTATTAATTACGTCAAAGGGTTATACAGGGCCATAGAATCCATTTACTTACATGTATTATTAATTACGCCAAAGGGTTATACGGGGCCATAGAATCCATTTACTTACATGCATTATTAATTACGCCAAAGGGTTATACAGGGCCATAGAATCCATTTACTTACATGTATTATTAATTACGCCAAAGGGTTATACGGGGCCATAGAATCCATTTACTTACATGTATTATTAATTACGCCAAAGGGTTATACGGGGCCATAGAATCCATTTACTTACATGTATTATTAATTACGCCAAAGGGTTATACAGGGCCATATAATCCATTTAACGCTGCGGAGTGTTGAACAAAGACGCTAGTACTATATACATGTAAATTTAATTGGTTCCTTTTCAAAATAAATTTCAAATGTTACATGTCACTCCCGTATAAAATGGATATATCACTGATTTTCGTAGAAACTGCCTAATAGAATGAGATTAGCGATTATGATTTTGTAGGTAAATTAAGTTTAAGTTTCATTAAGTGTCTTTGAATATAGTTTAACCCTAGAACTATACAGAGGGCAATATTTTTTGTAATTTGTAGAGTCCCTTCATAGAAAGCGTTATGACAGTCAATGATTTGAACGCCATTTTATTTCCACCATTATGAAACATTTCTATTCAAGTGGGATTATCTCCATATTGTTTAGAATAGAAAGATATCGGAGGCCATTTTATTTCCCCAAAATGGAGGTTCATGACTTAACTCTTTCTATAAAGGGCCCCTAGTAATCTGGCATGACTGCGACATGAGGTTGAGGTTTTGCACAGCAGTCCATGTTGACCTGCCTTAAAGTAAGGTTTAGCTTGTGATTTGGAAGAGTGCAAGAAAATCTTTCAATGACCTAAAGATTCGGAGATTTGAAGAAAAAGAAAGAAAATGCATCCAATTTTATCAAAAAGAGAAAATAAAGATAACTTTTCTTTTCAAAGAACGTGTGAAGCACATTCATCTAATTCGTCATTAAAATTTACATTATTTTCAAGAAATATAACACATACTTACAGATATTTTAATCTTGATAATCCACGGAATGCTCCACCTATGGTCGTGATATTATTATTCTGAAGGTACCTATTTTTAAAACATAAGATAAAGAGTGAGGATGCAATTTGTAACAATTTGAAGAGGGCATGAAACATGGATTAGAGAAGAGTGGTAGGCATGATGTGGAAGAGATAAAGGCAACTAACGATTTGAACGCCATTTAGGTTCCACCTTTATACAACATATGCAAGTTTGATGAGCACCTTAACCTTTGAATAGAAAGAATTCGACGGCCATTTTATTTTCCAAAAATGGAGGTTCATGACTTAACTCCTTCTATAAAGGGCCTCTAGTAATCAGGCATGACTGCGACACGAGGTCGAGGTTTTTCCACCGCAGACAATTTTGAGCCGCCTTGAAGTAAGGTTTAGGTTGTGCTTTGTAACAATGCAAGTAAAACATAAGATAAAGAGTGAGGATGCAATATAACAATTTGAAGAGGGCATGAAACATGGATTAGAGAAGAGTGGTAGGCATGATGTGGAAGAGATAAAGAAAAGTTTTGAACTGTCATGGATTTTATTTCTCACACTAATGATGAATTTTAATTTGCACTTAACCCTTGATTTGTAGACAGTTATAAGTATATTAAAGGGATTTAACAAGGCGACTGAAAGGTAGCATTGGAAATTGGAAATTGCTATCTCTAAAAAAGTTTTTCTATATCGGGGGTGGGGGGGGGGGGGGAGTCAACAAGATCCTGACAAAACTTCTAGCAAGAACAAAGCAACGAGTGCTAGCGTTTTTGGGGCTTGCAAATCCTTAAAAGAATTCTAAGCACTATAATCATCTAATTGTGAAGCGAAATTACGAAATCCTGAAGGAATAACTGCGATGCATCGAAGCGACCGAGCTTTAGACAAGCATTGCATTTCAAAAATACAAAAACATTTTTTTTTCCTTTTCTGCCTCTTGGGAGGGGGGAGGGGGCATGTAATCCTTTTAAGGACCACAAGTTTGAATTCTTTTCACCCATATCTCTTTTTCTCGTTTGCGTTTTTTTTTCTGCGCCCGCTCCAAGTACCACCTGGGGCTGATAGACCTCTGCATCCCCCTTAGAACTCAATACCCGAAATGTAATTTGTTAGAATATAAATGCAGTGAATTCAAATCGTTTAGAATGTGTTTGATTAAAAAATATACGCTTGGCCAAAAATGTTACATTTAATGTGACAAGAAATTACTACAAAGAGAGTGGGTGTTTCTAGACAAGTTGTGAACAAAGCTTTAATACTGGATATAAAATTCATTTGTTTCATTTAAAAAATGAAATGCAAATTTAACATGTCATTCCCGAATAAAATTAATATTTCACTGATTTTCGTGGATACTGAATGAACTAGAAACTGCCAAGCAAAATGTGATTAGAAATTATAATATTAAAGCGAAATCTTGTTCCATCAAGACAGTGCCTTTAAATACAGTTTAACGCTGGAACTACAGATATTGTGAAATTATGACTATGGAGGATATTTTCAAAGTGTGTACATTTTTGATGCGCACTGTGTAGTACAACATATATAGAGCTGAAGCATCCTTTCAAGAATTTCATCAGAATCAAGCAATGAATGTTATCAATCATTGTTTTTAATTAGAAATGAATAACTGAAAAGGAGGCAGGGCGTCGAACTATAACTTTAAGCCTACAAATTGTCTGCTACGAGCCGTTTATCTTTCTCTCAAATTTGCTTTAAAAAAATGTCAGGAACTCCCCCGTCCCTGCACCCACCCCAGTTTATACATACAGTGCAGTATTGCGTCCAAATAACTGAAAAGCAGCCAGGGCGTTGAACCAACTTTCCGCCTTAAAAAAAGTGCTTCGAGCCGTTATCTCTCTCTCAGATTTGCCGAAAAAAGTAAGAGCTTTCGCGCTACGCGCGGGAAGGGGGAAACTCCCGCTCCCTGCACCCACCCCTGAGGTGAGGAGCACGCTTTGCGTGCTCATCACCAATTTCGCACTCTTCGCGTGCCCCCAAAACCGCCCCCCTAAAAATGAAATCCTGTCTATGCGGTTGGATCCTTCACGTCTGGACCCCCCCCCCCCCCATATTGAGAAATCCTGGCTACGCCAGTGGTTACTGATCATTATCATTAATTGAAAATGTTTTCATCATGAATGATTTACTTAATTTGGGAAAGAAAGAGATGATGTCTAATTAGTTTTTCCTTAAGTCCATCACATCATTAAACACTTACATCGAACTTAAACTGGTCAACCCTAAGAAGACATCGTCTGGAAGTGTCGTTATCTGGTTATTCGCAAGAGATCTTTGTGAGAAAATTTGGAAATATAAAAGAATATTCCTAATTGTTTAATGATGAGAGACTTGAGCGCTGACATGTTATGGAGGCACTCGCGCACTTGAACCACAGCAAGGGGCTCCCCCAACAAATGCTGAGAGTTTAATTTTTGCAGTTTGGAAGTCATTTATCTGAATCAGATTTCTTGTAAAAACAAATTTACTGTTCATTCACACTATGCCATCTCGCACGAAATGTAGATTCTGCAGGGGAACACCCAAAGAACTGCCCAACTCTTACAACATTTATGAAGTCTCTAAAAAACATATCTTAACTTTATGAGTATTGTCCTTTGTTTGTACTTGAAGTTATTCCTACTGTTTCATGTTTTCCTGTCATAAACTGCGCTTTGTATCTCTTGAAAAGGCGTTTTATAAGTGAAATATGTTGTCATTATTATCGATAAAGTTCCAAAGTTTTTTTGAATATATTTTAACCCTAGGACTAGAGAGGGCGACATTGTTTTGTAATTTGTAGAGTCCCTTATAGAAAGAGTTAAGGCAGCTAACAATTGAACGCCATTTTGTTTCCACCTTTATACAACATATGCAAGCTTGATTAGCACCTTAACCTTTGAATAGAAAGAATTCGACGGCCATTTTATTTTCCAAAAATGGAGGTTCATGACTTAACTCCTTCTATAAAGGGCCTCTAGTAATCAGGCATGACTGCGACACGAGGTCGAGGTTTTCCCACTGCAGACAATTTTGAGCCGCCTTGAAGTAAGGTTTAGGTTGTGCTTTGTAACAATGCAAGTAAATGCTTTAATCACCTTCACATTCGGAGAATTTAAAAAAAAAATCAAATAGAGAAAATAAAGATAACTTTTTGTTCAAAAAACTTGTGAAGCACTAACTGAGCCTCTACGCTTTCACTTTCATCTAATTCGTCATTCAAATTTTCATTTAGCCCATGAAATATAAAGCATACTTACAGATTATTCTGAAGGTCCCTTTTTTCTTCTCTTTTCTATCTTTTCTTTTCTCTCTCTCTCTCCACACACACACTCTCTCTATCCCTCTTTCACTCTATAGCTACTTAATTTTTATATGTTTTCTTTTGTTTCCATCTGCTGATTCCCGTCCTTTCTCTGTTTCTTCTCATCTTAATCTCTCCATTTTACTTTCCAGCTCCTTTTATCGCTAAATGGGGACCTAACTCGACAAGCCTCGCTTTTAATAGGTTCCCCCACAAGTGTATATACTGTATGCGTTTATTTCTTTTACTGGAAGATATTTATTATACTCAGTTATTATGATATATGTTTTATCCTTTGTATTATGCCATATGCTTATGTTTATATTTCTCATGTACATATGTAAACCGATTGTGGAAACAAATAAAATCAAAATCAAATCAGATATTGTAATCCTGATAATCCGGAGAAAGGTCCACCTGCTATGGTCGTTATACGATTATTCTGAAGGTCCCTTTTTTAAACATAAGATAAAGAGTGGGCATGCGATATGTAACAACTTGAAGCACAGCAAGGGGCTGAGTATTGTGAAATAATGAAATATGATATATATTATACGGAATTGCATTTTTTTTTCATCAATGTCTTGTATAATTTTTTTTTTTAAAGATGGAATTGATTTGAATAAATATGAACGAACGAACGAAGGGCTTCTCCCGACAAATGCTTATAGTTTAATTTTTGCAGTTTGGAAGTCATTTATCTGATTTACCCAAATTGGGAAACGAAAGAGAGGAGATCTAATTAGTTTTTCCTTAAGTCCACCACATCATCAAACACTTACATCTGACGTAAACTGGTCAACCCTAAGAAGACATCGTCTGGAAGTGTCGTGATCTGGTTATATGCAAGATATCTTTTTGAGAAAATTTGGAAATATAAAAGAATATTCCTAATTGTTTAATGATCAGAAACTTGAGCGCTGACGTATTTATGGAGGCACTCGCGCACTTGAAGCACAGCAAGGGGCTGAGTATTGTGAAATAATGAGATATGATATTATATGGAATTGCATCTTTTTATTCAATGTCTTGTATAATTTTTTTTTTAAAGATGGAATTGATTTGAATAAATATGAACGAACGAACGAAGGGCCTCTCCCGACAAATGATTATAGTTTAATTTTTGCAGTTTTGCAGTTTAGAAAATTTTCTATTAACTATAAAATCCTGTAATTGTGAAGCGAAATTGCGAAATCCTGAAGGAATAACTGCGATGAATCGAAGCGACCGAGCTTTGACAAACATTGCATTTCAAATTAAAAATGACAAGTAAATGCTTTAGTCACCTTCGGATTCGGAGAATTCCAAAAAGGAAAATTTAATGCCCCAATTTCTTTCAAATAGAGAAAATAAAGATCATTTTTATTTTCAAAGAACGTGTGAAGCACCAACTGAGCATCTACACTTTCACTTTCATCTAATTTGTGATTGAAATTTTCATTTAGCCCCTGAAATATAACACATACTTACAAATATTCTAATTCTGATAATCCGCAGAATGCTCCAACTGCTAGGGTCATGATATTATTGTTCTGAAGGTACCTATTTTTAAAACATAAGATAAAGAGTGAGGATGCAATATGTAACAACCTGAAGAGGGCATGGATTAGAGAAGAGTGGTAGGCATGAAGTGGAAGAGATAAAGAAAAGTTTTGAACTGTCATGGATTTTCTTTCTCACACCAATGATGAATTGAAATTTGCACTTAACCCTGGATTTCTAGACAGCTATCAGTATATTTAAGGAATTTAGCAAGGCGACTGAAAGGTGGCATTGGAAATTGGAAATTGCTATCTCTAAAACCCTTTTTCTATATCGGGGGTATAAGGGGGATCAACAAGATTCTGACAAGATCAAGAGCAAAGCAACGAGTGCTAGCGTTTTTCGGCTTGCAAACCCTTAAAAATGGTTTCTATGCATTATAATCATCTATTTGTGAAACGAAATCCTGAAGGAATAACTGCGATGAATTGAAGCGACCGAGCTCTAGACAAACATTGCATTTCAAAAATACAAAAACATTTTTTTTTCTTCTCTGCCTCGAGGGAGGGGGGAGGGGGCATATAATCCTTTTATGGACCACAATTTTAACTCTTTTCACCCATATATCTTTTTTCTGCGCCCGCTCCAAGTACCACCTGGGGCTGATAGACCTCTGCACCCCCCTTAGAACTCAATACCCGACATGTATGTTGTTGGAATATAAATGCGGTGACTTCAAATCGATTAGAATGTGTTTGATTAAAAAATATACGCTTGGCCAAAAATGTTACATTTAATGTGACAAGAAATTACTACAGAGAGTGTTTCTAGACAAGTTGTGAAAAAAGCTTTAATATTGGATATAAAATTCATTTGTTTCATTTTAAAAGTGAAATGCAAATTTGACATGTCATTCCCGAATAAAATTAATATTTTCACATGATCAGAAACTTGAGCGCTTACATATTTATGGAGGCACTCGCGCACTTGAACCACAGCAAGGGCCTGAGTATTGTGAAATAATGAAATATGATATATATTATATGGAATTGCATGTTTTTATTCAATGTCTTGTATAATGTTTTTTTTAAAGATGGAATTGATTTGAATAAATATGAACGAACGAACGAAGGGCCTCTCCCGATAAATGCTTATAGTTTAATTTTTGCAGTTTGGAAGTCATTTATCTGATTTACCCAAACTGGGAAACGAAAGAGAGGAGATCTAATCAGTTTTTCCTTAAGTCCATCACATCATTAAACACTTACATCGAACTTAAACTGGTCAACCCTAAGAAGACATCGTCTGGAAGTGTCGTTATCTGGTTATTCGCAAGAGATCTTTGTGAGAAAATTTGGAAATATAAAAGAATATTCCTAATTGTTTAATGATGAGAGACTTGAGCGCTGACATTTTATGGAGGCACTCGCGCACTTGTTTTTTCGGCGTGCAAACCCTTAGAAAAATTTTCTATCAACTCTAAAATCATGTAATTGTGAAGCGAAATTACGAAATCCTGAAGGAATATCTGCGATGAATCGAAGCAACCGAGCTTTGCTTTGACAAACATTCCATTTCAAATTTACACAATCATTTTTTTTCTTCTCTCCCTCGAGGGAGGGGGGAGGGGGCATATAATCCTTTTACGGACCACAAATTTTAACTCTTTTCACCCATATATATTTTTCTCGTTTGCGTTTATTTTTTCTGCGCCCGCTCCAAGTACCACCTGAGGATGATAGACATCTGCATCCCCCTTAGAACTCAATACCCGAAATGTATGTTGTTAGAATATAAATGCAGTGAATTCAAATATATTTTCATAATTGTGAAATTATGACTATGGAGGATATTTTCAAAGTGTGTACTTTTTTGATGCGCACTGTGTAGTACAACATAACCGTTTATATAGAGCTGAAGCATCATTTCAAGAACTTCATCAGAATCAAGCAATGAATGTTATCAATCATTGTTTTTAATTTGAAATGAATAACTGAAAAGCAGACAGGGCGTCGAATTATAACTTTCCGCCTAAAAAATTGTTTGCTACGAGCCGTTTATCTTTCTCTCAAATTTGCTTTAAAAAAGACGTCAGAGCCTTCGCACTTCGCGCGGGAACGAGGAAACTCCCCCGTCCCTGCACTCAACCCTGTTTATACATACAGTGCAGTATTGCGTCCAAATAACTGAAAAGCAGCCAGGGCGTCGAACCAACTTTCCGCCTTAAAAAAAAGTGCTTCGAGCCGTTATCTCTCTCTCACAATTGCCGTAAAACGTAAGAGCTTTTGCACTACGCGCGGGAGGGGAGAACCTCCCCCTCCCTGCACCCACCCCTGGGGAGCACGCTTTGCGTGCTCATCACCAATTTCGCACTCTTCGCGTGCCCCACAACCGCCCCCCTAAAAATGAAATACTGTCTGCGGTTGGATCCTTGTCTGGCCCCCCATATTGATAAATCCTGGCTACGCCTGTGGTTACCGATAATTATCATTAATTGAAAATGTTTTCATCATGAATGATTTACTTAATTTGGGAAACGAAAGAAATGAGATCTAATTAGTTTTTCCTTAAGTCCATCACATCATCAAACACTTACATGTCACGTAAACTGGTCAACCCTAAGAAGTCTGGAAGTGTCGTGATCTGGTTATTCACAAGAAATCTTTTTGAGAAAATTTGGAAAATAAAAGAATATTCCTAATTGTTTAATGATCAGAGACTTGAGCGCTTACATATTTATGGAGGCACTCGCGCACTTGAAGCACAGCAAGGGGCTGAGTATTGTGAAATAATGAAATATGATATATATTATATGGAATTGCATGTTTTTATTCAATGTCTTGTATAATGTTTTTTTTAAAGATGGAATTGATTTGAATAAATATGAACGAACGAACGAAGGGCCTCTCCCGATAAATGCTTATAGTTTAATTTTTGCAGTTTGGAAGTCATTTATCTGATTTACCCAATTTGGGAAACGAAAGAGATGAGATCTAATTAGTTTTTCCTTAATAAGTCCATCACATCATTAAACACTTACATCGAACTTAAACTGGTCAACCCTAAGAAGACATCGTCTGGAAGTGTCGTTATCTGGTTATTCGCAAGAGATCTTTGTGAGAAAATTTGGAAATATAAAAGAATATTCCTAATTGTTTAATGATGAGAGACTTGAGCGCTGACATTTTATGGAGGCACTCGCGCACTTGTTTTTTCGGCGTGCAAACCCTTAGAAAAATTTTCTATCAACTCTAAAATCATGTAATTGTGAAGCGAAATTACGAAATCCTGAAGGAATATCTGCGATGAATCGAAGCAACCGAGCTTTGCTTTGACAAACATTCCATTTCAAATTTACACAATCATTTTTTTTCTTCTCTCCCTCGAGGGAGCGGGGAGGGGGCATATAATCCTTTTACGGACCACAAATTTTAACTCTTTTCACCCATATATATTTTTCTCGTTTGCGTTTATTTTTTCTGCGCCCGCTCCAAGTACCACCTGAGGATGATAGACATCTGCATCCCCCTTAGAACTCAATACCCGAAATGTATGTTGTTAGAATATAAATGCAGTGAATTCAAATCGTTTACAATGTGTATGATTAAAATATATATGCGTTTGGCCAAAAATGTTACATTTAATGTGAGAAGAAATTACTACAAAGAGAGTAGGTGTTTCAGAGGCGTATCCAGGATTTCCAAATAGGGGGGCGCCAGGCATTATTGATCGCCGTCTTGGGGGAGGGGTCTAAGGGGAGGGGGTGCCCCCTCCTATTTGGAAAATTTTTGCTTCTGAAGAAGGGCTGAGGTGCAAAATAATCCTATATGACCAATTTTGAAGCCTATTTAATGAACAACTTTTTTTTTTGCTATTTTTTTTATTTTTACGACGACCAATAGGGGGGGGGGGCACGCCTATTGCGCCACCCCCTGGATACGCCCCTGTGTTTCTAGACAAGTTGTGAACAAAGCTTTAATATTGGATATAAAATTCATTTGTTTCATTTTAAAAGTGAAATGCAAATTTGACATGTCATTCCCGAATAAAATTAATATTTCACTGATTTTCGTGGGTAATGAATGAACTAGAAACTGCAAAGCAAAATGAAAATATAAATTATAATATCAACCGTCAGTGCCTTTAAATACAGCTTAGCCCTGAAACTACAGATATTGTGAAATAATGATTATGAAAGATATTTTCAAAGTGTGTACTTTTTTGATGCGCACTGTGTAGTAGAACGTACCCGTTTATATATAGAGCTGAAGCATCATTTCAAGAACTTCATCAGAATCAAGCAATGAAAGTTACCAATCATTATCATTAATTGAAAATGAATTCTTCATGAATGATTTACTTTATTTGGGAAACGAAAGAGATGATATCTAATTAGTTTTTCCTTAAGCCTATCACATCAACACATCGTTAAACACTTACATCACAAGTAAACTGGTCAACCCTAAGAAGACATCGTCTGGCAGTGTCGTGATCTGGTTATTTGCAAGATATCTTTGCGAGAAAATTTGGAAAATAAAAGAATATTCCTAATTGTTTAATGATCAGAGACTTGAGCGCTTACATATTTATGGAGGCACCCGCGCACTTGAAGCACAGCAAGGGGCTGAGTATTGTGAAATAATGAAATATGATATATATTATATGGAATTGCATGTTTTTATTCAATGTCTTGTATAATGTTTTTTTTAAAGATGGAATTGATTTGAATAAATATGAACGAACGAACGAAGGGCCTCTCCCGACGAATGCTTATAGTTTAATTTTTGCAGTTTGAAGTCATTTATCTGATTTACCCAATTGGGAAAAGAAAGAGAGGAGATCTAATTAGTTTTTCCTTAAGTGCACCACATCATTAAACACTTACATCGAACGTAAACTGGTCAACTCTAAAAAGACATAGTCTGGAAGTGTCGTTATCTGGTTATTCACAAGAGATCTTTTTGAGAAAATATGCAAGTGCGATGAGCACCTTAACCTTTGAATATAAAAAATTCGAAGGCCATTTTATTTTCCAAAAATGGAGGTTCATGACTTAACTCCTTCTATAAAGGGCCTCTAGTAATCTGCCATGACTGCGTTATTCCACGGCAGTTTATGTTGAGCTGCCTTGAAGAAAGGTTTAGGTTGTGCTTTGGAACAGTGCAAGTAAATGCTTTAATCACCTTCATAATCGGAGAATTAAAAAAAAAAGGGAAAGATAATGCCTCAAATTTTTTTCAAATAGAGAAAATAAAGATAACTTTTATTTTCAAAAAACATGTGAAGCACTAACTGAGAATCTACGCTTTCACTTTCATCTAATTCGTTGTTGAAATTTTCATTTAGCCCATGAAATATAAAACAAACTTACAGATATGATAATCCTGATAATCCGCAGAAATGTCCACCTGCTATGGTCGTTATACGATTATTTACAAGGTTCCTTTTTTAAACATAAGATAAAGAGTGGTTATGCGATATGTAACAACTTGAAGAGGGCATGAGACAGGGATTATAGAAGAGTGGTAGGCATGACATGGAATAGATAAAAACAAGCTTTGAACTGTCATGGATTTTCTTTCTCACACTAATGATGAATTGAAATTTGCACTTAACCTTTCATTGGTAGACAGTTATCAGTATATTTAAGGAATTTAACAAGGCGACTGAAAGGTAGAATTGGAAATTGGAAATTGCTCTCTCTAAAACCCTTTTTCTATATCGGGGGTAGGGGGATCAACAAGATCCTGACAAAACTCCTATCAAGAGCAAATCAACGAGTGCTACTTGAGTTTTTTCGGCTTGCAAACCCTTTTTACATTTAATGTTACAACAAACTACTACAGAAACGGTAGGTGTTTCTATAAGTTGTGAACAAAGCTTTAATATTGGATATTAAGTTCCCTTGTTTCATTTCAAAATAAAATACGAATTTGACATGTCATTCCCGAATAAAATTAATATTTCACTGATTTTCGTGAATACTGAATGAACTAGAAACTGCCAAGCAAAATGAGATTAGAAATTATAATATTATAGAGAAATAAAGTTCCATCAAGACAGCGTCTTTAAAAAAAATTTAGACCTGGAACGACAGATAATGTGAAATTATGACTATGGAGGATATTTTCAAAGTGTGTACTTTTTTATGCGCACTGTGTAGTACAACGTACCCGTTTATAATTTATATAGAGCTGAAGCATCATTTCAAGAACGTCATCAGAATCAAGCAATGAATGTTATCAATCATTGTTTTTAATTTGAAATGTTGTTATCATGAATGATTTACTTAATTTGGGAAACAAAAGAGATGACGTCTAATGAGTTTTTCCTTAAGTCCATCACATCATTAAACACTTACATCGAACTTAAACTGGTCAACCCTAAGAAGACATCGTCTGGAAGTGTCGTTATCTGGTTATTCGCAAGAAATCTTTGTGAGAAAATTTGGAAATATAAAAGAATATTCCTAATTGTTTAATGATGAGAGACTTGAGCGCTTACATATTTATGGAGGCACTCGCGCACTTAAAGCACAGCAAGGGGCTCCCCCGACAAATGCTTACAGTATAAGTTTTGCAGTTTGGAAGTCATTTATCAGAATCAGATTTCTTATAAAAACAATTTGCTGTTCATTCACACTATGCCATCTCGCACGAAATGTAGATTCTGCAGGGGAACACCCAAAGAACTGCCCAACTCTTACAACATTTATGAAGTCTCTAAAAAACATATATCCTAACTTTATGAGTATTGTCCTTTGTTTGTACCCGAAGTTATTCCTATTGTTTCTGTTATTCTGTTATTTTTCTGTAATAAAATGCCCTTCGTATCTCTTGACAAGGCGCTTTATAATTGAAATATGATATTATTAAATACGCCAAGGGGTTCAAATGTGACATGTCATTCCGGAATGAAATTAATATTTCACTGATTTTCGTATATACTGGCTTATAAAATCAGATTATCGATTATAATTTTGTAGCGAAATTAAGTTTAAGTTCCACTTAATGTCTTTGAATACAGTTTAACCCTAGAACTAAAGAGGGCGATATTTTTTTGTAATTTGTAGAGTTCCTTTATAGATACGGTTACAAAATCCAATGATTTGAACGCCACTTTGTTTCCACCATAATTATACAACAATTATATGGAAGTGCGATGATGACCTTAATGTTTTGAATAGAAAGAAATAGAAGGCCATTTTATTTCCCCAAAATGGAGGTTCATGACTTAACTCCTTCTATAAAGGGCCTCTAGTAATCTGGCATGACTGCGACATGAGGCCGAGGTTTTTCCACGGCAGTCCATGTGGAGCGGCCTTGAAGTAAGGTTCAGGTTGTCCTTTGGAACAGTACAAGTAAATGCTTTAGTCACCTTCAGATTAGGAGAATTCCAAAAAGGAAAATTTAATGCCCCAATTTCTTTCAAATAGAGAAAATAAAGATCATTTTTATTTTCAAAGAACGTGTGAAGCACCAACTGAGCATCTACACTTTCACTTTCATCTAATTTGTGATTGAAATTTTCATTTAGCCCATGAAATATAACACATACTTACAAATATTGTAATTCTGATAATCCGCAGAATGCTCCAACTGCTATGGTCGTGATATTATTGTTCTGAAGGTACCTATTTTTAAAACATAAGATAAAGAGTGAGGATGCAATATGTAACAACCTGAAGAGGGCATGGATTAGAGAAGAGTGGTAGGCATGATGTGGAAGAGATAAAGAAAAGTTTTGAACTGTCATGGATTTTCTTTCTCACACTAATGATGAATTGAAATTTGCACTTAACCCTGGATTTGTAGACAGCTATCAGTATATTTAAGGAATTTAGCAAGGCGACCGAAAGGTGGCATTGGAAATTGGAAATTGCTATCTCTAAAACCCTTTTTCTATATCGGGGGTATAAGGGGGATCAACAAGATCCTGACAAGATCAAGAGCAAAGCAACGAGTGCTAGCGTTTTTCGGCTTGTAAACCCTTGAAAATGGTTTCTATGCATTATAATCATCTATTTGTGAAACGAAATCCTGAAGGAATAACTGCGATGAATTGAAGCGACCGAGCTCTAGACAAACATTGCATTTCAAAAATACAAAAACCTTTTTTTTTCTTCTCTCCCTGGAGGGAGGGGGAGGGGGCATATAATCCTTTTATGGACCACAAATTTTAACTCTTTTCACCCATATATCTTTTTTCTGCGCCCGCTCCAAGTACCACCTGGGGCTGATAGACCTCTGCACCCCCCTTAGAACTCAATACCCGACATGTATGTTGTTGGAATATAAATGCGGTGAATTCAAATCGTTTAGAATGTGTTTGATTTTAAAAAAATATGCTTTTCCAAAGTTTTTACATTTAATGTTACAAGAAACTACTACAAAAACGGTAGGTGTTTCTAAACAAGTTGTGAACAAAGCTTTAATATTGGATATTAAGTTCCCTTGTTTCCTTTAAAAATAAAATACGAATTTGACATGTCAGTCCCGAATAAAATTAATATTTCACTGATTTTCGTGAATACTGAATGAACTAGAAACTTCCAAGCAAAATGAGATTAGAAATTATAATATTTTAGAGAGAACTACAGATATTGTGAAATTATGACTATGGAGGACATTTTCAAAGTATTTACTTTTCTTGATGCGCGCTGTGTAGTGTAACTTAACCTTTTGTGTATAGAGCTGAAGGATCATTTCAAAAACGTCATCAGAATCAAGCAATGAAAGAAATCAATCATTGTTATTAATTTAAAATGTTGTTATCATGAATGATTTACTTAATTTGGGAAACAAAAGAGATGACGTCTAATTAGTTTTTTCCTTAAGTCTGTCACATCATCACATCATTGAACACTTACATCCAATGTAAAGTGGTCAAACCTAAAGAAGACATCGTCTGGGAGTGTTTTGATTGGGGTCCGCTCGCTATTTATAAGGACCGCTATTCATAGAAAACTAAAAATATAGCGACCAAAGCAATACATCTTTATTTTTTTCGCATTTTAAATCTTCAAAAACGATTTCTATTGAATTTACCCTGCGGATTGGGGAGGGGGGGGGGGGCGCATAATCGATTTTTCTTTATTTCTTCCTCTCCTTTACGTTTTCTGCGCCCCCTCCAAGTGACGTACTTAATGATTATGTCCGTAAAACCCCTGTGCGACCATCCCCGAAAAAATCCTTTTTTTTCGGCGGTCGGTGAAATTTCGGGTATAGTGAATCAATGAACTTCGCAATGTATACGCGGGTTACACGGTCAGGTGTTTTTTTTTTACGGAGAGTGTCATTAAATACCTAAAAAACTACACCACCCTGGACCAAACACTATAGCTAACCCTAACCCTATACCTAGCCTTAAAGTGATTTGGTAACTTTGCAGAAGCTTGATAAAATCTGAGCTGCCTGGTGTTACATGCTATCAGTGTATGTAATATGGTGTAAAAATGAAGCCCAGGGGGAAAAAAGCACTTCAAAATCATCATATCCTTCACAAAAGTAAACATATGCAAGTGACCGGAAATGCCAGACTCATTTTCTACCACAGACTCAGTGTTAGACTAAAGCGTATGGCCATACGCTTTCGTAAATGGGAGTATTCAGTCATAGATATCTTAATAATATCATTATATATTTGAAAACCTTTCTATGCCTGGCTGTTTATTTATCCTTCTGAACATCATTTATATACAAGACAGATACCCAATTCCTTTAATCTCAATTGCAATACTAACACGAACCCTACATCTTTGACGAAATGCAGCCCGGAGCTATTGTTGCCATATCATAGGCATATGTTGGAGCATTTCCCCCTCAACAAAAAAGGGTGGTCTCCGGTTCAAATTATCTCACTTGTGGGACCAGAAGAAGTCGGTAGGAGCTTGGGAAAAGTCTCGGAGCAATCTTACTTCTAGTATTATAGGCCTAATTAATTCATGACGTCGCTAATAACAACGTTTGCTGGATGCAGCCCATTGCCAATGGGGGACGCCTTTTCCTCGAATGTCAACTTTTCATTTTCTAAATTTTTGGGAGTAACCGTAGAGAAAATGTACAGAAGTGGTGGTTGCCCGAATATCGGAACTTTGACGAAGGGAGAAGCCTTTTGCCCGAATATCAACTTTTCTGTTCTAAATTTTGGGGACCGAGCGAGCAAAATTTTTCAACTTTCCGTAGGAAAATGTACAGAAGTTACATTCATTATGTTACATAATTATCTGGGAACCTTGCTGCCCAAATAATATGTGAATATTCTTTCTCGCTGCCCGAATGTGAAGTTGTGGTTGCCCGAATATCGGAATTTTGAAAATCCTCGGGGGAAGGGGGCTGCAGCCCATTGCCAAAGGGGGACGCCTTTTGCCTGAATATCAACTTTCCATTTTCTTAATTTTTGGGAGTGAGCGAAGCAAGCGAGCAACTTTTTTTAACTTATCGTAGTGAAAATGCACAGAAGTTACATATCTATCTTGGGATCTCACTGCCCAAATACTTGGATATTCTGACACCTCACTTTGCTGCCCGAATATGAAGTGGCGGTTGCCCGAATATCGAGCCGAAGGGGGACGCCTTTTGCCTGAATATCAACTTTTCAGTTTCTAAATTTTTGGGAGCGAACGAAGCGAGCGAACAATTTTTTTAACTTTTCGGGATGATAATGTACATAAGTTACATTCAGAAGTTACATAATTATTAGGGAATCTCGCTGCCCAAATATATGGATATTCATTTATCTGCCCGAATATGAAGTGGTGGTTGGCCGAATATCGGAACTTTGAAAATCCTTGCCGAATATTAACTTTCCAGCGAAGCGAGCGGGCAAAAAATTGGTCATATTTTCTTTCTTTCCCTTTTTCCTTTCCTTCTTTTTTTTCTGTTTTTGTTTTCTTTTCCTTTCTCTTTCTTTTTGCTTCTCCGTTCTCTCTTCTCCTTTTCCCTTTCATCGTCCCTCTCCCTTTCCCCCCTTTTTTTTGAGTGGGGGTGTGACACCCCCCCCCCCCCATACACACACATACCCTCTAGCGACGCTTCTGTGTCCAAATGATCGTGTCCTATAGGCCTACGTTGGAATTGAAAGCAAATTTTAAGAATTGAATGACGAGGTGACGAAAATGGGCGGGGAAATCTATATAAGCATATCCTATAAATAAGAGGTTTCACGGTCAGTTGGCGAGCTTAATTTATCATTTTCTTGTGGATATTATAAGTTTTGCGATTGGATGAAAAAGTTTTGTGGCATTTATACTGTTCTTCGGTTTATGTGATAATGCGTTTCATAATAATGGAAAAGAGGCAAAGTCACTTCGATGTTCGTTTCTTCCATTAAGCTGGTGATCAGCCTATGATCATGACATTTATCACCCTCCCTCTCTTCTTTTATCTTCTCCTTTCTTCTCCCCCCCCCCCCTCTCTCTCTCTCTCTCTCTCCTTTCTCTTCCCTTTTCTTCTCCCTATCCATCTCTCTTTTTTCTTCTTTTTTAAGGCTGAAAAGTGGTACGGTCAATTCCGTACCAACCATATAGCGGCTCCGACAGGCCTGGTTGTAGTAGTAGTAGTAGTTTTTAGTAGTGTACTACTACTAGTACTTCTACTACTATTACTACTACTACTATTATGATTATTATTATAACAGAGAAAATATTTCGTAATCACAATACACTAGATCAAATAATGAATTTTCCGGTGAAGTTTTTCAGTGGAAGATTATTCTTTAATCTCCATTTTTATCAGATCCTGAGTACTGATTTAGAAGTATTATGTTACAAATTGTGTGCATAATACGATTGAATATTGTTCTTTGATGCTGGTGGAAAGCAACAAAAAAAAAGGGAAAGAATGAAAAAATATAAGAACGTCTGGTATGTGGTCAATGAGTAAACAAACGATTATTTGCATCGTAGTACTTACAGACGCTTTAGTCTATTGAATGTCCATTCCTCCATCGTTTGTGTCTTGTTACCTTCGGAATTTCTATATGAAAAAATACTATATTTAAAACAATTTAATATTAGAACATATGCATATTTTCCTCACATGCAAAACTTGCTTGCATTTACATGAAGTACTTATTTGCTGACTGATTAAATCCACCCCTCTTACTGGAATGTTTTCTTATTCTAATATCATATAATCGCTAATATAGCAGCCTTAAGGTAGTGCCGAGAAACCATATTTATTTTGACAGGAACAATATTTTTTACCCTTCCGTGCGCTGTGGTGTAAAATCTTGTAGGCCAAGAAATAGGCAGAATATATAAATTAATATCACCTTATAAAGATACAGATCGGACGAAACCCGAACAACCATTGAAGAAAAAAATTTTCCCGTGATTAAACACATAAACCCAACTCATCATAATTAAAAGCATTTCATAGCAAGCGCCAGTTACTGCATTTTACAAGAGATTGAGACACTGAAAAGAGGTGGAAAAGAAAAAGTTAATCTAAAAGATATGAGGATACCTACAGGCATTTTAACGTGTATCCTTCATGCATATCACTGCAATTGACAGTAAGATAACGATCTGCAATATATAATGATAGAGAGATACATAATCAGATAATCGACACCATGCACAAGATAAATGATATAAAAATTGAACTATGTAATGTGTGGAACTTATGAACCATACAGTGAACAATTCTTTTTTACACTTTCTTAATACTGTTTTACTGAATGAATATTCAAGTTCATGTTCAAGACCGCTTTATTTTCATATTCACATTTCATATTTCCTTTTTAATGCATATTGTTGGGTTGTTTATAAGAATTAATAATGATAAAAAATAATAAAGTGTTTATGTAATAAACGTAAGTACATAAATATATATCATATAACTTTGGATTACCTGTCGTAACTTGTAAAGAATGACTAACAAACTTGGAAATTAGGATATGAAGGAGCCTAAAGTAAAAGCAAAGCTTGTTGCTCCAGAGGGTAATAAAACATAAGTCTTACAAGGTTGTGAGAAAGAACAAGAAACAGTTGAAGATAAATTTAAGTAAAACAACTACATGTATTGTTAAAAGTTTCATCAAATGTGAATCAATAATCAGCGAAGAATACTTAAGTGGAAATAAAAAAAGAAGTATGTATTTGAGCACGGAAAAGCATAGTTATTGATATGAAATTGATAATTGTACAATCGCTATAATGTATACACTACCCGTGCGCAATGGCAATGTCGAAAGTCATAGCGAGATTTTCTCGTGATTTTTATGGACGTAGATATGTATAGTAATTAAATTTATCTACTACATCGAAAAAAGCTGAGATATGACGGCAAGATATTACATTGAATGAATAAAGAGAGAGAGAGAGAAGATATGAATGAATAGAAAGGATTCAACGTTCTGAGTATGATCCTGATGGCATCAATATTTTAATATTAACAATATTAGATAAATGAATGTATTAGAAGACTCTATCAAATAACTGTTGAGGAAAACATCTGATGCACTTATCAACATCAGATGTCTTCCTTTATTTATTGATTTTGAGAAAAGAGGGGTGAATGGGGGGGGGGGGGGCGTATGCCCTGCCACCACCGGCAATTGGTATTGACCCGTGCTCTATAAACTTCTGATTGAATGCATGCCATCACGCAAGGGAATTTCACTTACCATATCTCTTTAAGCTGGTATTTCCCTTTAATCATTTTCGTATGTGATACTAACGACTTCATACCCAATAGTGAGGTCACACTAACCCTTTATTTTAGGGTTTCGCTTTTTCTGGGACGCACTATATATATATATATTATATATATATATATATATATAAATATATATATATATATACATGTATATATATATATATATATATATATATACATATATATATATATATACATGTAAATTCATAATGTTCCACGTATTGGCATAGGCTATGATGATATCAAAATAAAGGATGACTGAAATGCATTGATTGCCAATTACAGAAATTTTATTCTCCAAATTTTCGGGGTTCCTCCCCCTTCGTCAGGGAAAACGTGAAGTGATTTCGACTGATAACAAACAATAATAAAATAAAAGCAAACGCAGTCTAAGCGTATATTGCAAATGCATTATGCGCTAGTGTTGCTGGGGTTAAAGTTAGGCATTATGACGTAAAAAACGTCACAATGAAAAAGACGTCATAATAAATATGAAGACGTTTAGACTGCGAAAGCTGTACAGAGACAGAGACAAAGCACTTGGCATAAAGAAGAATTGTCATACCATAACATACACATGTATATATTCTATATACATGTATATAGAATTAATATATTCTATATATATATTCTTTATATATTCTATATACATGTATATAGAATTAAAATAAAGGTCACTCAGAGAATAATGATACAGCAGATATATCCACAGGTTGATTTCCACAAGCGCTTTAAATTTTTTCTTCAGGTGGAGTGATTTGAAAGCGCTTGTGGATATCAACCTGTGGATATATCTGCTGTGTCATTATTCTCTGAGTGAATTCTATTTCATCTATGCGTTCTCCCATTTAAAATCGCTATATACTCTCTCTCTCTCTCTATATATATATATATATAGTAAAAAAATATATAGTAAAAAATATTCTGCTTCGGACTTGCAAAGTTATAGACAAAATAGGAATGAAAAGTCCGTATACGATGAAAAGATTCGAATTTTTGGCCATAGGCCTTCCTGATGAAGGCCTATACGTTGAAAAGATTTGAATTTTTGTATACGGACTTTTCATTCCTATTATATATATATATATATATATATTTATATATATATATATATATATTTATATATATATATATATATATATATATAAATTATGTATAACAATGCGCCCTCCCGGCTATTACCATAATGGCTTTATGGCAACACAAGGACTTAGGACCCTTGTTGTAATATAATATATATAATAGGAATGAAAAGTATATATATATTATTGTAAGGAAATAACGTATACAATAGCTTTGGCAAATCTCGTGGAAATAAATACAATGTGAAAGAAATGCGAGAATAACGTTGCGTAGCTCAATCAAAGTTCTCCAGAGCTGTCCTCCCTTTTCGAAATTTTTGCAAAGGCTGAAAAAAAAATTCCTTACAATAATGTTAATAATAATTTATTCCAATGTATACATGTATTCAAAGCATTCGCTTGGATCCAGCTGAGGCACTAGCGGCTTGTCTTGTTCAAAAACTCATCTGCTTCCGACAAGGGGAATTAATTAATAAGGTTGAGGATTTGTCAATTTGTCGGTCAATTGAATCCGAAACCAATAACCCGTCTCCATGGTCTAGTGGTTAAGGCATTGGCGTTCTAAGCCAACGACCCGGGTTCGATTCCCGGCGGAGAAATTTTCAGCCTTTGCAAAAATTTCAAAAAGGGAGGACAGCTCTGGGGAACTTTGATTGAGCTACGCAACGTTATTCTCGAAATTTCTTTCACATTTTTATATATATATATATCTATATATATATATATATACAAACACATATAGGTACATTATTTGCCTGTATCTAAGAGTAGTAGTAAACCTATATGTTGCTGGCTTGCTGGCCCTTAACGCATTTCTTTTTATTATATTATGGAGTTGATACATACCCAACACAAGACGGCAGTCTTGCGGTAAACGCTTACAGAGTGAACCTGGATTTAATTTAAAAAGGAAAGAGAATATTAAAGACCTAATTGACCGTGGAATTTCGTATTGACTTCGATAAACATACAATCAAACAAATTGTTTTACAAATTACTGACATGGTAATGAAAAAATGTAAAGTAGGGATAAAAAACGACCAGAAAATTGTGTTCATATAATCTAATACGAAGTACGAAACATTTGCAATTAAGTCACTTTTATTAAATGCATATACATGTATCTCTTTCTAAATTCATGTTAATTTACATCCCCTTTTCTAGAAGAAAATGTGTGATATATATTTGAATTATCGGGAAAGAATGGAAAATTAATTAAAATTGGCAAGTCATATATAATGTTCATATAGATTAGGGTCAGCTGAGGTCAGTTTACGTTAGGTAAGGTCAATCATGCTTCAAAATATTTAATCTTAGGGTTATTTGTATGCCTCTGCCCATTATGTTTTCGGGTTGTCAGTCCTTCCCACTTTCTCGTTATCGCAAAATCTCAAGAAGCATTTTAGAAATGAAATTTAATATTGATACTAGTATGTATCACCCTAAGGAGATTTTTAAACTGTCAAAAACTGTGTCACGGCAGTCCGATGGTACGGATGAGAACCTAGTAGTCCGTAGTAAAACAGGGTGAACGCAATTAAACGTGACAGTGCGTAATAGGCCGTAACAAAACTTGGATGCGGTCCGTAGTTGGACGGGAAGCATTGTATTCCCCGGCATCTCTCAGATCTTGATCAGAACGTGAGAAACGTGAGGGACCCTATCAGGACGAGACGGGCGGGGAGGGAACGTACTGCCTTCCGTGGTGGCCCGCGGGCCGAATGGTATTGCGCCTTTGAGCCTCAGGGACTCAACAGTATAAGAGGAAAGATAAGAAAATTGTGATAAAACAAAGTCGTTCATGCAAAATAGGCATGTAAAGTACATGAATGGGAGATACTAAGAAAATTCAACCATTTAAAAGTTGTAAAATACAAAAATAGATTTTTTGTTCTTTTTATCTTTTTTGAATTTTTCTCTTTCCTTTTCTTTCTTTTCTTCTTTCTCATTTTCCCCCTTTCCTTTCCCTTTCCCTTCCTCTTATTATGGTAGTGAGATTTTTTTTGTTTTTTGATTTGTTTTTGTTTTTGAAATATTTTAATTATTTATTCATTCATTTATTTTTATTTATTTTATTATTTTTCATTTATTTATTTATTTTATTAAATTTTTATTTATTTATTTTTTTTTAATTTTTAAATTTTTTAATTTTTTTTTTTGGGGGGAGGGGTGGGCGGAAGCCCCCCACCCCCCCCCCCCCCCCCCCGTCAAAGGGAAAATGCCGCGAAATTTTGCACGGACCTGGAGAACCGCATAAAGAACACAAATCCATTGTTATTTGTATGTAAGTCTATATGTTTTTATTTAATATTATAATTTATGCAGATTTATATTGATAATCAAGCAAAGAAATGCCTTGGAGATAAAATTTTAATGCAAAAAGTTCTATCGAAACCTTAAAAACATTACTAGGGAAGACAAAAATTGAAAGTGATCTCAATTTTTATGTATTTTGTTGTTTGACGAATTTCTTATGTATTTCTTTGTTTTTCAACTTTAACTTTTTTATTGTGTATTAAAGTCTGCTGTTTGAAAGAGTTATTTCAACCAATATTCAGTTAAAATACATGATAATTACAGCTTAAAGAAGAATTATAAGTGATAAAGGAGGAATGTGATGAAACAGTTTCCCATTCATTTTTTACACAAAACTCGGAAATTCTCCGTTTAAAAGGTCAAGCGACTCGGTAGCCGCAGCGGTATGACCGATTTTTGTAAACTTGGTGTCAAAGAAAGAAAAAGGTCAGAAAGTTGCGTGACGTGAATTGCAGTGGTTTGAAATATGCTGCGAAATTTTTCTAGGTACAGGACAGTAAGAGTTAAAAATCGTACTTTCGACCCGACGGCAGGTTTAAATATTCTTAACAGAATACGGGTCTTTGTTTCTTACCATTTTTCTGTTGAGATGTATCAGGGCAGATTAGGGGTTGACAGAAATCATCCATCACGATCGTCTGTTTGGTTCTGTTAACTGCAAACGATGCAAATATGCAGGTTTTTATTTACAATAATAATAGTACATTCCTTTAATACCACATGGTCTCTATGCGTGTTAGAACATCACTGTAATAATATCACTAACAATTAGTTATATATTACAAAATAAATGTGTTTTCAGCTCAGATTTAATTCTGTGGGAATTTATTCCAAAGTCCTGGTGCTATCTTTTGAAATGCCCTATCCTGAAAATTTATGATATTTACTGCCTTAATCTTGCTGTACTTATGTTTCAGTATCATAATCATGAATTGCCCACTGTCTTCAATAATTACAGTAAATAATGAAATCCATCATTATCCCACTAGACAAATCAATCTGTATCAGAACACTTTTTCATTTACTTCTCCTAAACTGTGGAATTCCCTCCCTTTAAAGGTTGACTAAATTAGAGGGAAAATGGGTGCTCTTTCCATGTAGTTTTGCCTTCTAATCACGAATCTGCCAATCGATTGTCCAAATTATGTCTCGTTTTGGCGAAAAAGGGGGGAAAAGTGGAGGTTTTGGGACCGTTCCTTAAAACTCGTGAGCTGATTGGCTAACCCCCTTTTGACGTATGAAAAGTAAGAGGCACAAGATCTGCAGGCTGCAGCATATAATATTGTACACAGAATGCGGTATTTGACCCCTCTGTTCAACGGACAATTTATGAAAAAAGGAAATTAATCAATATAATCTTAGGAGTGAATAATCATTAGCAATATATTTTCTACAAGATCAGAAAACGATTTTACCCAAATATACAGCTCTTGTTTTGTTTTTAGCTTTTCTTTTGAACAATGTTCTCATCCATCTCAGCTTGCCGAACGAAAGTTTTGCATTGGTCATAAACGCGTGCACAGCCGTTTTATGCGTCTGTATGTACAATGTCATGCACATCTATAGTACGGCAGTGACTATGTTCCCCTCGTACATAGCGACTGGTGAACGCTTTTGTTTTGTTTATTTCACTCACGGCTTTTTTTTTACTTCGCTTTACATAGTACGTTGGTAATGACTTAGATTTTGGCTGAATTCAAGTAACTTATATAGAGAGAGGAAAAGTGCCCGCGATTCCGAGTTGGAGGACTTTTCTGAGCCATGCAGATACGAACTCTGATTTATCAGATGATTTATCAGACCCCGAAGGCAAAGAAGCTCGAGAGGCAAGGGGAAATTCGACCAGTTATATGTTTGAACCCCTCGCAGAATGCGGTGAAGGGCCGTGGGTGAAGTAACTCCAGGGAGCTTCAACGCATTGTCCTCCCTGGAGTTACGGGTGAAGTAGACCGAAAATTCTGTCTCTCGTTCGTTAGGTCGTCTTAGCCTGTTAGCTAACGAACGAGAGACAGAATTTTCGGTCTACGGGTGAAGCTGCTGCAGCTGCTGTCGTTGAAAAACAGATTGGAAGACTTGACTCCAAGTCTGATCGTTGGAATAGCTGAATCTTTTAGCTAGGTCATCCTTCTCTTCATGCCAAATTCGGAATATAGGCCAGGATCCTCAAAATCATCTTCGCCAAAGTGATCGCTGCAGATTGTACTCCACTCACTTTGCCGGCCCTTGCCACTCTGCCCGCGTGAGCTTTACCTTTGACCCACAATTTCCGTAGATTTTCATCTTTAGGAAAATGATGTAGGCTTACACCATCTTTAGGGGTCTATAATTGCTACAGCCCGCAACTATACACCGATTAGGCATTATTGAGGAAACTGTGTCCCAAAATCAAAGTTATTGTGAGGAATTAAACACACGAAAATACGCAATGCAAATGGTCGATGCGGTGAATATCATGCTCGGCACCGGGCTGGGCCTGCCGGGGGCCTCCGGGCGCGCACGGTATAGGTTAGTGGAATATTTCCCCTTACTTTTCATGCGTCACAGATCACGTGATCACGATGTTGCTTCGATGGGTTTTTTTAGGGGCGGGGCTTATGACTGTGTAAATCAGCAAAAATGTACTTTTCAAATGATTATAAAATATGACTGAATGCATAAAAAATTGTGTGATGGATATTTTTTGGCTCCTGATGACACTTTCCTACGAAAAATGGGCAATTATTTTTTTATTTTAGTGACCATTTAAATATACTAGACAGTTTAACTTTGAGTTTACTCAAAAGTATATTGAAAAAAAAAACGCTAATTGCTTTTTGTGATCATTGATGATTTTTATTTACCTTTGTAATAGAATCTATAGACTAAATAAAACCTTCCAGATCCTGCCCCTTTTCCACCCTCTCTTCCTAACCCCCACATTGTCACATTGTCCTTCCTGTTCCGTCTTTTGTAAAGTTTACTCCTTTAAATCGTTACTGTTCCTAGCTTTTTGTTTTTACATTATTTTTCAGTGTTTTCTCTTCGACAGAAAGTGTGTTATATTTATGATTTGTTTGCTTTCCATGGCTATGTATGTGCCTTTTCCTTTTTCCCCTATTTGGGGCATGTTAGCCATGATTGCCCAGTCTAGCTGTTTATGTATTGAAGTTATGATTTACCTTTTGCCAGGGACCAGCGCAGCGCTGCAGCGCTTCTCCAAGCTCTGCTTCTATGCTGGTCTCTGTTTTCATTTTCATTTTCATATAATCAATACAATGTAGTCTTCATTGTTGTTATTCATTCATTGTTGTTTTCAAAGTCAAACGTTAATGCTCTTTATTTGCTTGTAATAATTGAAAATGTTTCTACACCTAGTTTTGTGGTCAATTATTTTGTATATTGTTAATTTCCTCAGAAATTAAGAATTTCTTTCAATAATTCATAATAATTCATTTATATGTACATTGTACTTGTACAAACCTATCAAGAAAAAATGAATTTGTGCATATATTTTTCATATTTTCTGTAATAATATCTGTAATGCAATCGTCTTTTCTTTCTGCTGTAAATGAAATAAATACGAATTTGAATTTGAATTTGAATTGCACAATAGGTATTATTATATACTTTGAAAAATGAAAATGTTAAGAAATAAAATCTAAATCTGAAATCTTAAATATCACTTGGTCTGCTCAGAAATTTGAGAGAGTAGGTTTTAACGAAAATTGCGTTTAGGTACATACACTGGTATGACGTCACGAAGATAAACGGATAAACAGATACATATGCCGTTAATAACACTTAAATTATTCATATAGGTAACTGATTTATCAATCATGATTGATTTAAACGGCAGGAAAGGATTACATATTTTTCATATTAGAATGATTAGCAGCCTTTACCAAACAATACATACATGACATATTGTTGTTTTACAGAAAGTCATATTCATTCAATTCTGTTTAAGATAATATCCGTTGACTTTGCTGAATTTCATATTCAGTCAATTCTGATTTGTATAAAATGCTGCTGATTTTCTTTGAAATCATGTTTAATCAATTTCAAGTAATGCCTTACCAAGCCTCTTTGATATCAAATGACTTTGCTTTTAAAGGGGACGTGCATCCTGATATCAAGTTGGATTTAATATTGCTTAAACTTTTCTGCTTTTATTAAAATAAACTACTTTCAGGGTAGACTTCCTCTCAGTATTTCTAGATATCTGTTCCTCATCATACTTTTCCACCTGCATTTGATTCACTGATAATATTTTTTCGAAAGGGCAAAAAAAAATGAGGGTCGCTATACCTCATACCGTATTATGAATAGCGACCCTCTTCTCCTATTATGAATAGCGGAGAAGAGGATCGCTATTTATAATACGAAGTGAGGGTTGCTATTCATAGTAGAAGAGGGTTGCTGTACCCTCCTACCGTATTATGAATAGCGACGCTCTTCTCCTATTACGAATAGCGACCCTCTACTCCTATTATGAATAGCCACCCTCTTCTCCTATTATGAATAGCAGTCCTAATGAAAAAATGACCCTTATGATTAATGAGCCGTTTACCTATTATGAATAGCGGTCCTTATGACTACCGAGCGGACCCCCCCCCCCCCCCCCTCGGACGGGCGCCGCGTTTTTTTGTTTTGTTTTGGGGTTTTTTGCGCCGCTGGCTTTAATGATATTAGAGTCTTTGTGTATCTTTTGATTTTTAAAATTTCGACGTACTGGTACCGCGCAGCATTAAAAACGTACTGTACAAAATGCAGAACTGTGAAGTAGAGTATACGTGAGATATAGATATGAAGCTTTACAGGCTTATAATAAGATACTCTATGTATGTGCCAAGTTCAGGAAATTTTCGTTACTCCATGGCCGAGATCGGGGGGGGGGGGGGGTCATCCATCCCCCATCCCGTCTGAGACAGTGCCAAAATAACCGGGAGTTTTTAGGGTTAACTTTCCGGTTGTCATACACTTAAATCTCATGAATTTGCGGTTTTCCCTCGGGCAACTACTCAAAATGTATAGATAGCATTGCTATAGGGCTAAATAAAAGAAAATAAATCATACTGAGTAAATACTTTTTTGGAAAAATGATATTTTACTTATTTTAGTCATTATGTCTGATGACATTAGTGGTTCGGCCAATTTGAATTTCCCATATGTACAGTGATTACAACTTTCCACAATTCATAATTTTCTTATTGCTTGTCCGATTTCGTTCAAACCAATCTGCTTCTCTAAGTTTCCCCCTTCTTTCGAAACAACTTGCCATTAAGGTTGAATATCTAGTTAAGGTACAATTTCCATACTTCCCTACAACTCTATTAGTTACTGTACTTGAAATGTGAGAACGAGCAATAGCTTCAAAATCACCCTGTGACATTAAAAAAAAAAAGGATATGAAGAATAGCGATTAGAATGTAAGAGGCCCCTTTTTAGAAGGTAAGTAGGATATTATCATGTTAGTTTATGGGGGTATAATAAACCATGATCGGGGAACATTTCGTATGCCATCATGCTTCAACGGTGAGACATTTTGCTCCTCTTGCCCCCTGCCTTGTTGCTTTACATTTTGGTGGTAGTAGCAGTTGAAGCTGTTACTGTGAAATGTCCACCCTAGACGCCAAACGAGAAACTTGTTTTACGACTTAAGAGGAGCGCGTTCGAAATGAAACAGCAGGAGGGGCAGAGTGAAAGAGGAACTTATTAAGAGTATAAGTATGTACTTTAAAAAAAAATAATCGCATTGTTCCCTCAAATAGCTCGTTACCTGAATAGTTCGGGGAAGCATAAACCCTGATGTCAGTTCTAAACCCTTGCATGGCGAAAGAGTGGTCTGAGGTAAAACCAAGCCACATCTCATTGCTATTTGAAACCACGTGATCGGGTAGAGAATAACCTGAAAGGGGTACCAATAATGAGGCCGTGTTTTCCACACTGGATCCAGAACCAATGTATAAAAAGTCATAGTCGGGTTCGAGCTGAAAAGTGTGGAATACTGCCATGATCTGATAGTTAGCTGGTCCAGAAACCAGCCAGTAGGTAGTCGTTTCAATCGGATAGTTGTTGGGGTAGTACGGTGAAACAATGGTGACATATTCACCGTAACCGAAGGTGTTCACTTCGCTATCGTTGGCGAGAACTGATAAAAACAATGAAGTGGATTATATAATTGAATAGATATTTTTTTACATTTGTATTAGAGAGATTCGTTTACGTTTATCTTGTTTTTTAAGGTTTATCAAGTAATCATTTCATTAAACCACAATAATCTTTTTTAATAAAATAAAATAGATTCTATAATATAATAATAACATTAATTGGGTCTTATTCACCCAGGGTAACCCCATCATGAGGTCCCTGGTAGTAGTATTATTACCCAGGACTTTTCGTATGAGAAATTTCAGAACCTTCACCGATATACCACAATTCTCCCACATAATACATTATGGAATTAAAAAAAAAAATATCAAGGCTTTTTAAAGGGGCTCTTTCATGAATTTTTCATTATGTTTTACTTTAAAATGTTTTAAAAGAGAAGGTTGAATTCTGGTAAAGAAGAAAATAATTTATCTCCCCATTTTTAATATCATTTTGGAATTAGAGGATATCGTTGAAGAAATGTGTCTTGAAAACTGTTGCGTTTCAAATTCCCTCATATTGGAAATGTGAGGGCATACGAAATATGTTTCTAACAATATCCCAATCACCCGACACCCGTACATTGATTTTGGATATTGATATTTCAATATTTCAATTACGTAATGCGAATTTATCAGTTTATTACGAGAACACATCCAACATAATAGTTATGAATCACGATATATGTTATATTGTACGTTGAATATTATGTGTGTTTGAATTATTATGCGAATATTTTCGAGGAACAATCAAACTCTGATTGCAAAGGAGGCATATGGCATGCATGGGGCAAGTATAGTCTTATAGGGTATTAACATGAACCAAATCAAACGTCATTTTTATATTATGAATTTAAATGAAACCTTCCAACATAAAAATCATATAACTATGGATGAATTATGTGTAAAATAAATGAACGCACTTGTCAAGATCGATCAAACAAAATATTGGTAAAACTTCGCTTGCAAATAACAATGAATTTAGTATATATGTTTTGTTTTTTTTGCCGATAACACTAAATAAATTTGTCATCATTGGTGATGCCACGTCTTCTACTTGAAAGTCAAAACCGTTTCATAATGTCCATGATACCAGCATCCTCCCCCGCATCACACACACACACACACACACAAACACACACATTCACAGAATGGTCTTTCTGAAATACATTGGTTGCCATTGGCTTTGATGTTTGCATCTACCCCCCCCCCCCCCCCCCCCAAAAAACAAACAAAATAAACACAATAAAACATAAAAATAAAAAATGAAATAAAATATAAATTAACAAAAATAGAAAATAAATAAATAAAAAAATAAAAAAATAAAAAAGATTAATTAATCAATAAATAAGCTAACCTCCAAATACGCCATTTATTTCTAAATTGTTTCATCATATGTCTTTTCCAGTAACGAACACCCTTTTGAGTGCACATGAATTTGTGATGCAAAATTATTTAGATCTTGCTTACCTGAATAGTTTAGGGGAATATGCACCCTGATGTCGATCTTAAATCCCTCTTTGGTGTTCGTGAGGTCTGATGTAAACAGCAGCCACATCTCATTGTTGATAGAAACTACGAAATTGGGCAATTCATAACCTGTCAGATTAACCAGACGTGATGCCGTGTCTTCTACTTGTAGACCAGACCCAATTCTCAGAAAGTCCTTGTCCCGTTCAAGGGAAAAGAGACTGAAAGCTGCCATGATTTGGTAGTCTGCTGGTCCAGAAACAAGCCAGTGTTTGGTTGTGTTGATTGGGTAGTTGTAAGGGTAGTTTGGTGAAACAATGATGACAGATTCATTGTAAACGAAGTTAGCCACTTCGCTATCGTCGACGCGAACTAGTTAAAGAAGGACAAAGAGGTTCACTAAGTATAATAGTAAGAATAAGTCCTGATTGCACCGAAATTTCTAAACATAAAATTTAACTTAATTCTAACATCGAATGAATATAATGATAATGATAATAATGATAAAAATATTTTTTATTGATATGGCGCAGCTACTATCAAAAATATAATCTACTACGCTTTACAAACTATCGTATAAATCCCCCTGCTTTAGCCAAGCTGCCATAAGGCGCTAAAGCATTCAAGTAATTTCTTCCTACCGGGTTTCCATTAATTTCACCTGGGTGGAGTGTGGCAAATCTAGATTAATGTCTTGCCAAAGGATATTATTGCCGCGGCGAGACCCGAACCGCGGACCATGTGATGCACAGTCCGATGACGTCTGATATACATACATGAAAACATTGGTTCCACCGAAAACAAATCTCTGTAATTTCTGAATCAGGAGCCTTTGAGGAAATCCGAATACAGAAATATGTAGCTGTACTTCTCAGCTACCTTTCATGTGAAATTCAGGGGAAATTATTTGGTCACGCTCCAGTGAGCACACTCTAAAGGCAAAATGGTCACTTTTTAAAGTTCACAAGCCCAATATCACAACTTTGTTTCAATGATACCGGAACAGATTTCAAATTTGGAGCATCAGATGGCATGCAACATGTGCTTCCTAAGAATCCAAATGACTTTTTGCAGAGTTTCACGGTTGAGTGAGCACGTGGTGAAAATTGTCCAAACTGCAGTTTTGACATCTTTCCCGTGGTAATTTTTTCTTATACGATTAAATTCAACTTTTGCAAACAATATCCATTAATAAGGTTGAATGAGCACATAATACAAACCAAAACTTACCATATTGAAACTATGCAGTCATTATTGCTTTGATTTAGTGCACTAAAATCATCATTTTTTCATTATTTTTATGACCGGCGTATCAATGAACTAAGGTATTTCAATCAAAATTTCACGCTTCAATGAGCACGTGGGGCTGCAAAAGCCCTTTCTTCGCCAATGGACTAAAATTCAATTGCTTACTTTGGTTAACTATCATAAGTCTTCTTTGGGAGTTTGTCTAATTTTATTTGTTATAACAATCCCGGTGTGTTACATTTCAGTGAGCACAAGAGATGAATAGGTTATGCCAATGAGAAGAAAGTTTAGTGCTTTGCTCTTGCTATTGGCGATAAATTCCTGCTTGTTGGTGACCTACTGAAGATATGTCGAAAATTGCATGCAATAGCTCACGGTAGAATGAACACAAATCATCAATGAAAAAATGCAAAATTTCACTTCTTTTAAATATCGAGTCAGCTCAACGTTTCTGGTATACCTTATAAAAACATCAATTTTCATTCACTCATAACATTCAACAGAAAGAAAAGGGGTTGTGTTCTTGCATTATTGAAAGCAGTGTCGATTTCGTGTGATTATCTTTTCCTATCAGGTAAAATCTGAGGGGAATGTCTTCGATGCAATTTTTTTTTTTACTTTAATGTATCAGATTGAAGAAAATGTAAAAGAATATAATTTCGAGTCAAAAGGGGCCTGAGCTTTCGAAATGGTAAAGATAGAGATATATATTCAATTCTTACCATTTGCATGTGTGAAGTGAACTGGACCAAATCCACTCATTACCATCAGTACGGTGATACACGCCAAGAGAGACATCTTAGCGAGTGAGTAATTTCTCTTCAGAGTATGTTTGAAAGTGAAGTACAATAGAGAACAGATACTTTCAACAAACGTTTCTTTTAACGTATTTCTGCTTTGCCAATTTGGTGATTTGATCATAAGTGGGTGTGTCTGATTATTAATTTATCAATACTTGTACTAAATATCATGGGATTGAAAATTGTTTGTGCATGCGCGCCAAATTGTCTGGTACCAGGACTGTAGTTTGATATTGAATTTTCCATAACTCATAAATATTCGTTTTGCCACTTATGGAACTATAAAAAAAAAAAAAAAAAAAAAAACGTAGTCATCATGATACTGTATACGCACACGATTCTTGAATAACGGTCAGGAAAGGTTTAACTTTGAAGGATGAAAGGATCATGGTTATTTGTGTGTTGGGTAACATACTAATTCACAAAAGTAAAGCTTGATAGGAAAATTGAAGTTTAAGCCCGGCCGTCCTTTTAATTTTTGACTTCACATGAAATACTAGAAAATACTACGACTTTGCTATGTAAAATGCTGGTGAAACAAAGTACACCATCAAGGTTGTTTTCTATTAAAAAAAAAGCGGAGAAATAAAATTAACGAAATCAGTTACGATTGGGTCTTCTTGCTGTAGCCGGACCTGGGAAACTGCTATTTTGACACTACGAGATGATATCGTAATTAAGCCATGTATATAATGAAATGAGATGGAACGCTTTACTGGTTATCTGAAGCGCTGTGGTTCATTTGTGTCAGTTCTTAGCAGAAATCGAAATCATATGAACATGTGACATTTTCTTTGACAGTAGCAATTGTCACGTTTGTAACAATGCTTGTCACTTTGTTTCGTTCTTTTTAAGATGCAGTTCACTCCGTGCACAATTGATATTAAAGAGAAGGATGAGATTTTGTAAACATGGTAAAGGTGGAAAATAATTCGTGTGCCTTCTTATTCGTTTAAATGGGGAGTTTTCGAATGTGTCAACGTGAACGCCGTCCTAGATCCTCTCAGCGACAATGGACTGTTTTTCGTTAACTGCATACAAAGAAAGTGAAGCATGAAGCTACAAGGAGCGAAGCGAGGTTCACATTTTAGAGATTGACACGTTCTCGATCTGACTAGTGACGAGGCAGAAGCCAGTGGACGGGTGAGCCGTTCTTGCACAAAGCGCGGTATGTAGTTAAGACAAAGTAGTCCATTGTAGCCTAGAAGATCTAGGGCGGCGTTCACGTTGACACAATCAAATATATGTCAGTGTGGATGAATATCATAGACGAAATGACCCCTGAAAAAGATTACTCTGATATACTGTGTTCGAAATATGGCAAGAAATAGCTGCAATAGTTTGGATTAAACTTTTATGTCACATGTGTGTAGTACACATTTCTGTGTTGAGTTCATGTTACGAACAGCAGGATTTACTATTTTCAAAATCACTTACCAGTCCAATAGCCTTACAGTATAAACCAAACCTTATGTAATACCATGCCCATGGTAATACGTAGTCAACCTCTCCCAATTGCTTTTAGACAGTTTCTTTCACAATGTAATCAACTTTATCGTTAATGATCTCTTTTTGGGGAGGGTCTTAAACAATATATTTGTCAGTTGTCTCTCAGTTTATTCAGGAGAGATTATTTTGCTATCATTATAACCTTTATTTTTCTTTCTGCCTTCCTCATATTCTATAGCACATACATAGGCAAAAGAAAAAAGTAGCATTCATTTTATCGTAAATCAAATATTAATAACTTAGTGATAAAAAATCAATATCTGAGGGCATTCTGAGGCTATATAGAAGAAGATATTTTGCAACGAAATCCACCCCTTTTTGCCAATCTGATATATCGTGTTATATTCATATTTCTTTTGCATTCTGAATTCCTACGACGTTAAATTTATAGTACTTTATTTTTCCAGGCAGGAATTGCAAAGATATATCATTCAAAGACAAATGGAAGATAACTATGTGCTTTCTGTACGAATGTTGATATAATGGGCTGTATCTATAAAAACTAATAAAGGCCTAGCAAATGCTTTTTCTAACCTTTTGCTTGCGGCTTCAAAAAATCGACGTAGCGATGTAAATGGCCGAATGGGAAAACAAGGAATATTTACTCGGGCTAAAGTTTTAAGGTATTATGGTGAATGCTATAGCTAAGGCTCTTGCTATGTCAGGCTTATTGATTTGCAGCTGTTATTCTTTGGCCGTTATACTTAAGGGAAATATCACAAAAGCGGTTTGTGCGACAAGGCTTTTAGTCAAAAGTATTTTTCTTTCTATGCTTACTTTCCGAGGTGACGATAGAGAGGGATTTGACTTGATGGTGTTAAATGGGACAAAACAGCTTTATGTCTGATTAGATTCACATTTTTAAAAATTCTGTAATTGAATATAAATATCAGCTATCTATGAACTTAGAAAAGAAGGGAGGACAGTTCGAGATGCAAAAAATACCACTTTTTCATCTCCATCATGTCCATGCAAGTAAAAGCGTAAGCAAGTAGGGCTTGTAAAATAACAAGCAAAAGCTTGATGATGAAAGAAAATTCCTCCATTTCAAATAGGCATTAACCCGACAAGCCTTTGTGTACAAGAACAAAACGTTTTCTTTTGATTGAGTAAAATTATAGGAATATCTAGGAATGTCTGCTTTTGATATTCTGGGTAATATAAGCTACACTCTTGCGTGGTTAAAAATAACACCAAACGTTAAAACTGACCCCACATGCGTGGTCATCTACGCACAGACCCCGTGCGGGGTCACCCAAAATTTTTATTCGACCCATAACGTGGTCAAATTTTAACCATGTTGCGCGGTTATTTTGTGATAACCCCGTCGGACGGTGTTGATACTCCTGCCGGATGAGCGTGAACCATCCACGTTTCAAGATTTAAAAAAAAATAAAAAGCTAATGTCAAGTGAAGTATAGCATAACGTATTTTGTATATTTTACCTAATAGCCTTTATATCTTCTTAACCTTACTCCTATAATCCTACATCCTACACCTATGTACTGAATGCGTGGTGTGTGTTGGTGTGTGTGTGTGTGTGTGCGTTTGTTTAGCATTATGTCCGAGGACATTTTCGGACAGAGAACAAAAAAAATCATGACAACAATGGTCCTCGGAAGCCGGACAATAGTCCTCGAACGTCGAACAATGAATTTATGCCTTATTCCGTCGACTGTCCGAGGACGAGTAACAATAGAGGAACAATAGTTGTCCTCGGAAGTAAAGCCATGTAAACGTGTGTGTGTGTGTGTGTATGTGTGTGTGAGTGTGTTTGTACAATTGTGCTTTTACAGATATCATTATGTACGTCTGGGGACCGACCTTTAACGTCACCATCCGAAAGACGTATCTCAGCGAACCTGGGTCCGGTGAATCAGTTTATAACTTCCGCTGTTGGCTGGATTACAGGCGCACGCCACAACGCCCAGTTTCAATAATATGTTGATCAACGAATACCCACTTCTCTGGTTAATCACTAATCATCACTAACCATTTGAAGTGGGAAAGTAATATTGGTTATTAATAACCAATGGTCAGACTAGTAACCAATGCTTTTATCTACTTCATTATATATTGCAGTGCTTGCTAATAATGGTTAAAGATTTATAATGTTTAAGTTAGATCTTATAGATCTTAAACCTCCGCATAATTATATATTTTAATATGTACGATATGATAATTACATTTTCATCACAGTTCAAAACGCAATGATTACAGCAAAGCTTTAAAAATCAAGTGTCATTTATATCTACAAGTTTTGGTTGTTTACATTCGCTGATGAATTTTCATGAGTACATCATGAATATTCATTACAATGGCCCAAACTTTTAACCACGTAGAGGTCTCAACAATAATCACCAAAATTTCTTTACCATTTTAAATTATTAATGATTAATCAGTGAAATTTGACCAACATATTATTGAAAAGAACAAATAATGGTGTTGCCCAATCGCACTGGTAGATTTTTCGACCAATCTTTTTTTTTTAAACTGCATTAAAATAACCAGACATGCCTGGTCATTTTGACCACACAAAAATTGGTCATTTTAATGCAGCGGGAGCACTATTGATCGAAAACAACCCCGAAACCTGGTCGAATAAATTATTTGACCACGCAATATCCGACCACGCATTTTAAGAGTGTACCGCTAGCAAGAAAACAAAGTTCTCCTTGCCAGCTATTACTTGTTTGGATGCAAGCAGTAGTTTAGAAGAAGCATTTGCTTGACCTTTACTAGATTTTTTAAGGATACGGCCCAAAGTAATTTAAAAAATAATTATTAATGAATTGATATTAATTCGGACACATTGCCAAAGTCCGGGGGCAGATCAGACTTAAGATTCCAATGGGACGGAGATGAAACCAATTAACAAACTATTGGGGTGCTGCAAGAAATTTGCGATTGATTGCAAGTTGCAACTGATTGGTACTGACCAATCAAAATCATTGTTGCAAGTGCATCTTCTTGAATGGGCAGACCCTGAACGATTCAGAATGGTTGTTCTAATTTGCTCTACAATTTTCAATTGACTGCAACTTTCTTGCAACACCCCATGTGTACGTTAACTTTCAAAGTCCCCTGCAACCCAAATGCAAATTGATTCCTGTTGATATGTAGGTATGCATACAACTTATATTTTGTTATTCGAAAATCTAAATATGTTTCAGAAGTTTTTTTAGATATTTTTAAAGTCATTTTCTCAATTATGCTAATCTCCACCCTAAAAAATAAATGCCCCAGATCTCATTCCAGCAATGATATCATCTCTCAATCATTAGTGAGCTAAGGAGAGACAGTGGTTTTTAGCTTTGCCAGAGATGACCATCTGTTCTAATAGACCATACAATGCCTACATTGGAGTTGTTATGGTAGACATGGTGTAGCATCAGCAGGAAAAGAATGGTAATGATGAAGTATTGTTTGAAAGCATGCAATTCTATTTTGAGCATGTGCTGAGCGGGGAAAAGTTACATTCCACTGTCTATTGTAGAATGTTAGTTTAGCGAACTGATGATTGACAGATGATGTCATTGCAGGAATGAGATTTGGGCCCTGTTGTATAAAACTTTTATGTCATGATTTATGTCATGATTCATGACATAAATCCCCGAATCACGACATAAACATAAAATGTCAATGACATAGCTTATGCGGAGATTTATGTCACGATTGAGATTTATATAAAAGTTTTATGCAACACGAACAGGGCCCTGGAGCTTTTTCTTTTAGGGTGGAGCTTAGGAGGTTGGAAAAAGAATATTTCAAAAAACATTTAAAAATCTATGAAACATATCTACATGTTTGAATAACAGAATATTAATTGTATGCATTCCTGCACAACAACAGCAATAAAGATGCATTTGGGTTGCAGGGGCCCTTTCAGAAAAGAAATATGAAACGCCTACTATCACTCAACCTAATATAGCAGACATTATTATCAGTATAGCGTATAGAACACAGAGTGGTAACGTATGAATTATTATGTTATAATCCTCCATCCCATCATTCAGTGTTCTATTGGTTTTAAGCTTAAAAATTCTTACTTGGAAATGGTTGGAAAGAGTCGTTAAAACTCATGATGTAATATTCCTCTACCTGGAGACCCTTATTTTCGTTGAAAATGCTTAGTGGCTGATATACCATTCATGTTCATGAAAATACAATAAATCTACATTTATAAAGCTAATGAAGAGACTTAGTCAGATACCTGGGTTTAGTAAAAAAAAAATATTTGTAAAACTGATTATCAGCTGGTTTTTTAATTTGAAAATGAAAGATGAATCTGTTCCCTCTTTAAAAGTATGGAGTATGAAGTAAAAAGTATAAAGTATTATTTCCACTTTACTTTCCGATTTATTAGCAAATATAGTGCCTTAACCCTACGTCAAAAATTCCCTTAAAGTGAGTGGATCAGCTGTAATCAGGGGTGTTGATCCGTGTTCATCATTGGGGGGGGGGGGGGGGTGACCGGCGAGGGAGCGAAGCCAGTGGCGTATCTAGGGAATATGGCGCCCGGCGCCGCAAACAATGAGTTTGGATAATTAGTATTTTTTAAAGTTAATGTATCATAATTCTTATTTATTATCCCCCAAAAATATTTGGGGGATGATAATACAGGCCACCCCACATCATTTTTTTTTTTAAATTAATTAATTAATTTTTTATTTATTTATTTATTTATTTTTATTTTACTTATTTATTTTTTGTTTATTTATTTATTTATTTATTTTTATTTTATTTTTATTTTTTTTTGTTGGGGGGGGGGGAGATATATACCCCGATTCCCAGGGAACGACACCCATTGCAAAACTTTTTAAAAACAGTAGGACATGCTGAAAACCTAATTTATTCTTGAAAAAAATATGAATGTTAAGTAATAGTTGATTTGATAATGGGATATTTTAAATTGTTGCCCAAGTGTATAGGGGCAGTTTGACATCTTAATTTATCCGCCTGCTAAAGGATATGAAAGTCAAAGGGAAAGGCTACAATGTGGCAGTAATTTAGAAAATATATTTTTTTACCACTTTTACTTCATTACAAATACTGTGCATCAATTTTGTTGTGTAAATCCGATTGTTGAATCTCCTTCATAGGTAGCGAGTCTCGCTTCTATTCCCTCATCACAGTTTTCTATGACTGTGTCATATTTCCACCATCCCATAGAAGACAACCCTTAGATCATGATGGAAAAAAAACGAGTGATGTCGAAGAGTGAACTCAACTGGCGTACTGGTGTGTGTATAGAGGGGGGCTTGGGGATTACAGCCCCCCCCCCAAAAAAAAAAAAAAAAAAAAGAGGAAAGAAAATAGTAAAATTACATACCGGATCTATGACAAAATGATATTTTCACTTTAAAAGATCGATTTTTCCCTCGCTCGCTTCGCTCTCTCACAACTATTTAGGTAAAGTACACCGTATGCTTATGCTCAGCCCCATCAAAACTTTTGGTTCATTACGTCACTGGTGAACTCTATCTATAACTGTCACATAATGATGATGATGAGGAGGAGGAATCGATCATTTTGGGGGGATAAACTGGGTATCAGGTTTACGAGAAAAAACAAACATCTACCACCAAAGTATAGTCCAACCATTGCTGAAATAGCAATCAAACCTTTATAACATTAAATTGTTTGAAAGTAGAAAATACAGAGAAACGGGTTGGTAAATGAGACCATGCATGAAACCACTCATTCTCTATGAATCTTATTTTACATGTCATAATGGCGAACTTTTCATTCGATTGTGACGTAATTGCTGGGGAAGAACTCTTCTATTTGTTTGGTATAAACTAAGATATTATTATTCTGCGGTGCACTCGAAATATGTCATGAATATCATGTTCACGTCCTAAATGTGTTCAAGAAAAGTTTGAGAATTGTCCGATATTGCTTATACGAAGTCATACTCCGGCGACAATTTCTCCTAGTCGGTTTCGTATACTAACCAAATTTTAACCTTCAACACTGGACCAAACACTACGCTTAACCCCATTACCCCATTTTTACTGGCAACTGTTATAAGATACTGAAATCCTTGCATCTGATTGGCTGAGAGCAAATTTGTCAGTAAAAATAACTGACAAAAACGCTTGATAAAACGCTCCCCCGGAGAAACTGACGCATGAGCAATATGTCGAAGCACCTCGATGGTACAGTAATATGTTTATGATAGTCAGTTCCAGTTACATGTATAATAGTCTTTTAAAAAATCTTTTTTTTTTTTTTTAGGGGGGGGGGGGTTAGGATAATTCGTCTCATATTTTATCAGTCTATTTCTACTTTTTTAAAGCACGTTGCTGATAATAATTCACCTTCCTGCCTTAACTAAGGACATGAATATGTCTATATGCTTGTAAACTTCTTTTGTTTTGGATTTTTTTTCAATACACAGTATTGACAAAAGTCCAAAACAAAAGATTCCAGTCATAAATTACGCCAAATTGTGAGGAGGGATTGTCATAACTTTGGAGACAGTATAATTATTAAGCAGAGTAACATTAGACGTTGTGCATGGTATAGTGACTAAGTAAATGCTTGTAAACATCATTTGTTTTGGATTTTTTTCAATACAGTTTTGTTTCCAGTCATAAATTACGCCGAAAAGTGCTGAGAGGATTGTCATAATTTTGGAGACAGTATAACTATTAAGCAGAGTAACATTAGACGTTGTGCAGGGTATAGTGACGTACGTAAATGCTTGTAAACATCATTTGTTTTGGATTTTTTCAATACTGTTTTGTTTCCAGTCATGAATTACGCCAAAAAGTTCTGAGAGGATTGTCATAATTTTGGAGACAGTATAATTATTAAGCAGAGTAACATTATACGTTGTGCAGGGTATAGTTGCAGACAGCCTGAATAGGCCCTCTACTACATGATGTGGGGAACCGTGACGGTTTACAGGGGCGGTTTTTCAAGGCTTGCGAGAACTGGTTATAAGGTCAAAATGTAAAGTGCAGTGCATTTGAAAACCCAGCATATGTGAACGAGTCTTAAATGACCCCCTAAATTGAACTACTTTTAGCAGCAAGGATAATTAGGACAATATATGGGATGAGTTATCTTGGTAATATTCCAGTTGATCATCAAATGAAATTGTTGAAAAAGTAAGGGACGGTTAGGCCTATAATTAATCCCGTAAAGAAGAAAATGATTATTATGAACTCTTTTAAGGGGAAGTAATTTCAGTCGTTTGAGCTCCACTTTTATATATCATGCCGAATTCGTTGTGCATTTTTTTTAATGATTTCACAGAGTATTTATTCAGAGTAATACTGGACATACTCTCGAGTCCAGACAGCCCAAGTACGCAGCCGCTGCCGCACTTCCATGTAGGCCTATACTCAGCTTATCATGTTATTCACTATAGAACCGCCTGTTCAGTTCTAGCTTCATCGGCAAGTTTTTGTTTTCAGTGAGATTGATCATTAAATAAAGTCATTGAAAAAGTATACATTTCTTTTTTTCTGTTCGTGTGGGTGAGGGGATATGAGGGTGTCTGTGTGTGTGCGCGCGCGCGCGTGCCTACAGTTCGTATCAAAATAAAGGTGTCCAACTTCAGAGGGTTAATATTACAAGGTTTCTTACTTTGACAATAAAAAAGGAACCCCTCATCTTTCCATTAATACTTTAATTGTGTCACTAAGTGATGCATTGTCCAAGTAAATGTTTATTGAACATGACTTGTACGAGTTGCTTTTTGGTTGTTGCAAGTGTTGGTAAATGCATGGATTCGATGTTTTATCGATGTCACACACGGTCCGAGTACATTCGCAATGCAATTGAATACGACGAGTTCAATGATTTTGGAAGAATTTTTTCCCTTTTCGCGATTCTGTTGAATTTTCCCTTTGTCTCGCGCTAGTATCCTTTAGGATGCTCCGTAAAGTAGAAGTTTAAAAATGCTTTTAAGTGATACCTTCATGGCATTCATTGGTATACATGGTATATGCCTTTCCGAGCCCCAGATTTTGGTAAGACACATGGAGGCATGACCCGAAGGAAATATAAGCTTTAAAATACAATGAGAAAATGGGTACTACTATCATTAATGGTCGAGTTATTGCCGATGGTGGGGGTAATAAGAAAGGGCATATTTTGCACTTGTTACCTGCAATCTTTGTGAACAGTACAAGTTATTATTCCAGAACTGCGGCTTCTTTAAAGAACATAACAGACATTAAGGTGATATTTTCATTAACAAAATTAAGGAAGGGCACCTTCCATTGTCATCCAATCAAAATATGACAATGTTCCACCTCAGAATCGACACGTTTTTTCATCACAGCATGACTATCCTCATCGGTTAAGAGTGGGCAACTGGGCATTTTGTCCGTCCGTGACATTGAATACTTTAAGAACTAAGTATCATTACATTTCAACTTCTTTAATGATGCCCTTCACAATGAAATATAAAGTAGTTCTCTTAAATTAAACACTTCTTTTCTACAGGCCTTCAAACTTTCAAAATTTGTCAAATGTCCTTCCGTGACTACTGATCAGGCTCAGGGACATTTTATCCATCGCCCAAGGAACATTTATTGATTGAAGGAGATGGGGTGGTGTTTGCCCCCTGAAGCCCCGTCATTGGCCTTTGGTCCATATTATATGCATGTTATGTAATTACTGATTGAATGCATATAATTACAAAGTGGAAGCCTTGTGTATCATATTTTGTTTAAGGCTTACAACCCCCACACGTCATGTTCGAACGTGATAAGAACGTCTTTAAATAATGGTTTTACACAAATCTTCCAAAAATAGATTATCATATGCCATTTTCTAAAAAAAATGTTTCTCTGTGAAGCTTCTATGGATCAATATCATCAGTGGATCTTTTAGACGCATATTACTTCTACTTATGGAAAACAGGGAATTACATGTATATAGCGGGGTTATGAAGAGACGAAAACTGAAGACGCTCGGAAACCAAATAAATAAGGTGAAGTCCATTTTTTATTAGAAAATGAAAAAAGATACAGATTCGCCGAGTGCTTGAACTAAAATTACCCCAATACAACTGGGTTAGCTTTCTTCTTAAGTGGTAAAGGTATACGAGTATTAGTTTTTCGGAGACTGTCGAAGAGCAAAACAATATGCGACCAATTCAAACAGGAAACAAAAAGTGGTCATTAGCCAATGTTCGAAAGTACCTTTTATACAACCATTACAGATCCGCTAAAAGGTCCAAGGTCTCCATCTCCAAAAGCCCCAGCAATCATAGATTTGCATCCCAATACCTCTCACAAATCTTGAACCAGTCAAAGAACAGCCCAAACCAAATGAGTTCACATAAACAATAGAGAACGTGCGGAGGTGTGGCTTGAAAAAGGCGGAGCCTACACCTCCCCAAATATAAAATAAAAAAGTCAAGTGCCGCGGAGTTACCTTTTCTATTTGAAATACGAACTATTTTAATGTTATCGACTTGGGGGAAAAACCCTTTGTTATAATACTAATTATCATGTCTGCATACTCCCACCTGTGCTATTCACAATGCCGTCTCACCCTCTATAATACCCCCTTAATGTTACTAAACTAACCCGAGCTATCTTAATGAAATAGCGCCCCCTTTAGATCAACATTATCAAAAGGTTAGTCACACCACACAAATAACAATCACATGAATTTAAACATCATTATGTTGGGCCCATTTTATCAAGAGAGTGACCGCATGGGTAAAGTAGTGTAGATTCAGACGCCCCTTTGTTCATATAGCTTTAATAGAGTTATTCAATAACTATTTTAATAAAGAGTTGTCATAATTCAAAATAGTACATTGTTAGAAGACATTAAATTTGGAAAGAAAGTCCAGCCTTCAGTATTGTCATTTAGATTAACTTTTTGGCATGGGGTAAATAAATATACATTATAGATAGCCAATACATAACTAACCACGCATTTTAAATATACATTACAGATAGCCAATACATAACTAACCACGCATTTTAATGCGAATATCACTTAAAATTGATATTCGGCATATCTGATTCTAATGATACAATAATCATGACATTCATATATACATTTTTTTTAACCCATAGACTACGGGAAGCGGGTGGCTCCTGTATTAAGCCTATGAGAGTTAAAGAATTTCAGTAGTCAAGGGTTAATATTGCAAAGGTTATTTCGGCTGAGAGCCTGAAAGGCATTCACTCAGGCTGGTTTACATAGAATTAACGCCATTATGGCACAAAAGGGGATTTGTGATAATGCCAGAAAATAAGAAATGGCAAGAAATACCTGACGTCACATGACAGATGTAATCCAGTATTTAGGAATTTCCATTACATAAGAGGCTGGCGTCACTCCCACTTGGGTCCTTCCTGTACTTTATAAACCCCTCAAAAAAGTTCTGCAATTCAACTTTGAGCCTTGATATCTTTTTGGCGGCTTTTTAATCATTCTTGATTTTTAGATCATTGGAAAGTTCATTTATCCCCCTTCACATCCATGCCCCATTTGTAATGGTTATGTCATCCTTGAATGCACAGCACCCCTGAATAGAGGGCAAAGTCAAAAGTGAAAAGTTGCAAATTGAATGGCTATCTTGGCTATTGTCTATTGCTTTTGTTGCAATGTCGGGTGTGTGAATAATGTTCAATGGGTAACAGCGTTTGGAGGAGGCAGTGTTATGGTGTGGGGTGGCATATCTGCTGAGGGAAAGACACAGCTTATCATCGTTGATGGAAACCTGACAGCAGAGAGATACCGAGACAACATTCTTCGGCCAGAGGTCATCCCATACATGCGCAATCTTGGACCAAACGCCATCTTCCAAGATGACAACGCCCGCCCATACAGAGCAAGGATCATCACCGAATACCTGCAGTAGGAGGATGGATTGGCCTGCGAACAGCCCTGACTTGAACCCAATCGAGCACCCGTGGGACCAGCTTGGCCGTGCTGTACGCGCCAGAGTGACAGATCACACTACACTGGCTGAGTTGCGACAGATCCTTATCGAAGAGTGGAACCTCATCCCACAGCAACGCATCACCAGGCTGGTGACAAGCATGAGGAGGAGATGCCAGGCTGTCGTAGCTGTATTCGGATCTTCTACTCGCTACTGAACTTCTGATCCTTTGCTATTCCACATTTGATGTGCATGTTACTCAATAAAAAGTGCCAAACATTTTGTCATTTGCAAATTTGTGTATTTGTGTTTGTTTTTGTTTCGTTAGAGAGGGGAGAGAGAGTTAAAGAACATGAGTTCACATCAAGAAAGGGGAATGTGTTTGTTGTAGTGAAAAGCAATCCAAGAGAAGAGGAGAGTTTGTGTTGCTTATGTTTCTGTGATAGGGTTACATGGCTGAAAATGAGATAATTTGCTGAGGGGAGACTTTTTTTCCCCACCGCAGTTGTGTACTGCTAAGGTGGAAACTTGCAATATTCTGCATGAAACCAAAACACAAACCAAAAGGAACAAAAACAAAGAAACAAAACCTTTCATTCCAGTTAAGAACTCAGTGTGAACAATAACAATGCATTCTGCAACTTTTCACTTTTGACTTTGCCCTATATTTAGGTGCACTGCACATTCCGTGATTACATAATCAATACAAATGTGGTATCATTGTGAAGGTGAATAAACAAGCTTTACAATGATATCAAACTTGATGATGATCATACAGTTACTAGAGAGATATAAATGCTTAAACTTGAATTGCAGAACTTTTTTTGAGGGGTTTAGATCACAAATGAAGGAATGATAGCCATCTTGCTCATTGCATGGAGTTTTGGTTGAGACTTGGTTGTGACAGTAGGAGAGCAATATTAAACATTGTGTTAATTTAGCAGTTTCAATTGGCAGGAAAATAACTTTCGTATTATTCCTCTGAAGGTCTGCGAGCAAGAAGGCACGTCTAATGCTTTTGTAATTGTGCGCCCTGTCGATATTTATTTCGAATCGCTCCGCCGAACAATTTTTTTCCAGACAAATCTCAACGATAATATCTGTGAGCCAATGATTTGACTGCTTCGACATGTGTCGTTAAGAAAAAGTCACGTAACTGACAGAACATTAACGATTTTATCACACTGGTGTGACTACCTCTATAGATATCGTTATCGTTCAGGTCTGCCCAGGCCTTAATGATATGCCTGTCGTCAGTCATTGAGTAAATAATCAAATCCATTGAATTGGAATCATCCTCCCCACGAAAGAGATGTCTTTATCGGGAGAGCTCAAGATGTGCTGCCATGTATTAGTCAATATTACAAGAGATGATAATTATTAAAGACATCGCCTGTCACTTATTATTGTTCCATCACAGTGTACAAAATTCGGAAGGTCTCTAAAATATGACAGCATGATTGCAATTTGTATGAAAGAAAGTAAGACAGCTAGAATTCTCATAAACCCAGTAAATTAAAAATTCTCAGCTCTTTCACGGAACGTATCTCCGGATGCCTAAATCCAAAACAGAAAACTTTTTTTTTTCCCGACCGAATCCGATGCAAGAGCAGTTTTTCAGTGTCATTTGGACATTCTATTTTATAACGCTTGGCATTGATGAAAGGAACATAGAGAAATCACTTTTGTTTTGTCTATCACAGTCTAAAATACAACGTTTTAGATTAGATGCAAACAAGTAATCATACCATTTGGTTCTCGTGTCTCGTGTCTGTAAACTGATCTCAGGGATTAAAGTGATTTTGTAACTTTGTAGAGGCTTGATAAATTCTGAGCTGCCTGGCCTTACAAGCTATCGGTGTATGTAATATGGTGTGAAAATGAAGCACAGGGGGGGGGGGGGGGGGGGAGCACTTCAAAATCATCATGTGCTCATAAAAGTAAACATAATTTTTATGCAAGTGACCGGAAATGTCACACTCATTTTCCCCCATAGACTCAATGTTAGACTAAAGCGTATGGCCTTACGCGTTCGTAAATGGGAGTATTCAGTCACAGATATCTTAATAATAGCATTATATATTTGAAAACCTTTCTATGTCTGGCTATTTATTTATCCTTCTGAACATCATTATACAAGACAGATATCAAAATTCAACAATTTATTCAAGCAAACTTCCACAAAGTTACCGAATCCCTTTAAAAGAACTGGACAATCTAACAAATTGTCCCCTCTTGTAAAACAATTTTATCAGGATTGGACGAAAATCAGAGGAATATACTTGGAGAAACCTCCCTTAAAGATTGTCAAGACATGATTTGTACTATAAACAGAAAGGGCTGGTAATGCAATGCAAATTTTATAGATCTGTATAAGAGGCGTACCATCCTCTTAATTTTTTTTTTAATGGATCCAAACATTTTCCCAAACTCTACCTGTGCAAAAAATCAGTGACAGCTATACAGATGTGGATATTCTTCTTGTCATAGCTTTCATCTTTACAGAACTCGTCATTCTATCTATGAATGTCTGTTCCCTGGCTATCATCCGCAGGCACAGAGGTGTCTTTGAAGAGGTCACAAGATTCTACTACCTCTGCAACGGATTGATTGATTTAATCGGAGGTTTATTGGGAAGCCTCAGGTACTGTATGCAGATAGTGCTCGGTCCTCTGCAAGGGACCTACTGCCTCTTGACGTTCTTTAGTACACCCGTTTGATTCTTTCTGCAAACGTGCTCTCTTGCATCAGCGTTGATCGATATATCGCAATAACTAGAACTCTTCGATACCCATCGACTGTGACACTACGCTCTGCTAAAATCGGTTTTGCGATCGTGTCTAAACGTAATAGTTTACCACTGGCCTTATTCTGGTCTCCAATCATCAAATTGTTCTCTTGCAAAATTATTTCGCTCATCGTGTTTCTGTAAAAGAGATATCCGCCACCGTTGTTCTTTTCTGTTTGTCAGTGTAACCTATCGTAACTGGACTGATTTTGAACTTCAAGTCTATGTTGATTTCATTGAGGCAATCGAGAGCGATCGCTGCCATTCAAATGGCGATTCCACCAGGTGAAAATTTAAATGGAGGAAATCTGCAAGGGCGTCAAGACAATTTTGATCATAACCGCAGTGAACATTATATCGTGGTAACCTCCTATAGTGCATTTATTTGACGTAGTGGGTAACCAACTCTCTTCAATGACACAAGATTACTTATTAGTTTCCACTTGGTTACTACATTCTGGAGCAATGCGCTGATCTTCGCTAAGACAAACCCAGCATACCGTCTTGCATGGACGCGGTGGAGGCCCTGATTTCACCAGGTGCAGTACTGCTTGTTGAACAGCCACAGCCCGCGCCTGACGTATGGAAATATTCATGGAGCACAGATTCAAAAGTATCCCTAACAGCTCCGAGACTGAATACCACAGTAATATGAAGGAGATCCGTCGGCGATACACCGTTTTCAATTTTCCCGATATTTTTGTCACACAAATCGAGCAACGCCAAAACATGATAGAAAAGACGCGATGATTTTCCAAAGATATCATGTTGCTTCTGGATGATGACAAGAGAAAATACATTGCTTAATAATGCTGCAACACCAATGGTAGCAAGAGATGTACTTTGAAGAATATCCGCATTAGAGACATTGTCGGTAGCACAAGCTTGATGGCCAGAATAAGTAGAATTTACTTGTGAGATCCCACGAGATATTTCCACAATTCAGTCATGCTTTAACTTTCATAACAGTTAGAGGAGTACTAGTTCAAATTGTCACAATATCAAAGTTTTGATTAGGTTGTCATAAAAGTATTGCTTGTTCGTTGTTCATTTGTCCATTCTCCTGATTAATTTGAATGTATTTGAATTCATTCATGACAATGTAGAATTATACTGATTTTGAGACATGTCCTCGAAGCCGACAGAAAATGACTGAAAATCTGATCGTTTCATGTATATACGACTTTTGTGCGAGTTACTTCCAACATATCCAATATCCCGGCGTCTGCTCTAATCACGAAAGGACAATGATGCTATCATTCATACAAAGTCTAGAAAGTAAATGAAAATACATGGGCTACTCCCACTGTTCTTTATTGCCTGTTTTGAACCCCTCATGAATCCCACTTGTGAACACCCTATCTAAAGGTTTAACAAATGATTAAGCATTGAGTTAGGCGTTATATGAGCTCTCCTCAGATCTATATTCTGCAGAGAATAATCCCGCATACAAAACATCAGAAGGTGATTACGTATATAAAACCAGACCAGAAAAAAACATGAATTCAATACCGATTTCTGATTTCTGATCGTCATGTCATACATGGTGTAATCATGTACACTTTTCACAAACAGGCATGAAGTAGCTGTCCCCGAAAGTTGTGAAGCAAGAAGCGAGACGATTCAGAGGAGAGGGCAGAATATATCGTCCGCGTCCGAAGAGGAGAGAACCAGCGTTACTTCCTAGACCCGCCACCATTCTCCTTGATAAGGGAAGAGCATCGAGTGTGGACCACATATGAAGAAGACTCTCCTGGAGGAGAAGTCATAAACAGACGCATGTGATTTGGAGATTAGAAAAGTAGAAAGATATTCAACCTCTAGCCGGCCTCTCCTAAGTACAGAGGTGTTGTGCTCTAGTGGTTAAGTCACCGGACTTTGGAGCACAAGGTACGGGGTTCGAATCCATGTCACAGCACGCACGTCCTTCGGCAAAGTATTAATTAATTAATTAATTAATAATACAATATAATAATAATACAATAATATAATATACATATAGATATAGATTTGCCACAATCGACATAGGTCCTTGAGTTCCTTCACCGGGGCCTCTAGGTTAGGGCCGGGGTAACAATACAAAGCTTTTTGTGGTTCTGTGGTTATTTTTTTCTCTCTTACTCTGCACTCTTTGTTCTTCTCACTTTCTTTGCTCTTTTCTCTAGTTACACTGTGCCTGGATACACATGTAGTCTTATCTTATGATACACCAATTATTTTAGTTTTGTTGTGCAGTTACTTGTGGGCAGCACAACAGAGATACATGAAATCATGAAAACATAATTCATTTATATCTTGTAATTTCAATCTGCATTTTTTTTTCTCTTTTTACACTCATGAATTGTCAAATCTTGTCAATATGTACATGTACATTGACAACATCTGCCCTTTAGAACTCTCTATGCAAATTAGGTTCCGGTTCTGGTCTCCAGAATTAAAAACTATGCATGATCTTTCATAATTATTAAACTGTGCTAGTAGAACTGGTCTGCCATTCGGGTGATAGTTCATTATAACTGGTCTGGTATCAGGGTGATAGTTCAGTAGTTCAGACAGTGATGCTTTTTAATAATTTTTGTCCATGGTCAGCGCTCAGTTTATAAAGATTCAACTTATTGTTCAACTTATTTTCCTTTTTAAAACAATGTTTCATATGTCTTGGTTTCTATTGTCTGTTACTATGTGATTCTCTCTTGTCTTGTTAACTTTCTTGCCAGTGGAGGACGATATTCTGTATTTTTAATCAGACAATAAAGTTCTTGAATCTGAATCTTTTTTGGAAACGCATACATGGCATAGAGACATCGTTCAGTACATTTTATGCGTTGTATAACAAATCATGATGATCGATGAATCATGATTCCGATTATTATGACAATTATTGAATATATCAAAGAAATGTGAGAAAATTACAATGCCCCGACCGGGATTCGAACCCGGGACCCTGGATTACATGACCAGTGCTCTACCAACTTTGCTTCGACGGGAGCCCGGATAGCTCAGTTGGTAGAGCACTGGTCATGTAATCCAGGGTCCCGGGTTCGAATCCCCGTCGGGGCATTGTAATTTTCTCACATTTCATTACGATATATTCAATTTACTTCAATCCTATCAATTATGATATTATAAAATATGTTATGTGTAATATGTCATTAATATCACTGTTAAGTGCAGATGACTTGTTTATAATATTCAATGTTATACTACCTGGATGATTGAGAACATTCATAGATATATGATTGTTAAAGTAGAACGTTGATGATTTTAAATATTGGCTTAATACTTATTATTGCATAGATGGCATAAATTAAACAAGGTTATCCAAATTCAACGCTTGGAAACATTTGAAGTAATGATTATTATCAATTATAAAACGGTAAAATACAGCCCCCGATATAGCAGCTGAAGAGCTCCTCGAACGCTGCTGAGATATGTGACGACACACCCTGGACCAGTCCTGGCTAAGCAGACGATGTCCCATAACATCTTACACATTTTTCAGAGCCTATTTTGTCATCTCCTCTTCACTTATTTCTCTTCCTTCACTAGCGTCAGTCTTAATGTTAGTCTGTTGCCTCACTCTTAACTTCGTGTATGGTATTATTTTGATGAAAAATGCAGCGTTAAAAAAATAAAGGAATCAGTCACTTGTAAACAAAATAAGACGCCATTGTATTTTCAGCTGTTTGCACCGGGCATGTTCGGCGTTTCAAGAGGGAACGAATACCATCCTGCTATTATTCGGAGGGCTTTTCAATTTGAAAGTGGGGTTTATTTCATTGATCATTGACCCTTCTCCTATGTATTTACAATCAAACGGTTTTAGCTATCAGAATCAGTTTCACTTTCCCTTTATAATGGTGTGAAATAAGGTCATGTTTAAATACACCAAACTCTTTATAATTTGATAAATAATTGCATTGCAATTACGTTCATTCATTATAGGACGTCGTCTGCTTAAGCAGGATCGATCCCGAGTGTGACGACATCAAAACATCGCTATATTTCTGGCGAATCCTCGGATATTCCAGATGCTGAGAAGAGCTTTTATTTGTGTTGTTTTTATAATCACCAGATACGCAGTTGACATAAAACTTATAAGATTGCCATCTGTAAGCTTCCCAGTTTCTAGTGATACATTAATTGCCATATTTGTGATTTTCTTTGAATATCTACTTTAAGTAAAAGAAACGTGGTTTCATTAGTTTCTTCTTTTAAACAAACACTATGAACACGATGACAAAGAGAGCGGACAAAATATACAGCTCCTCATTGTACCCCAACAATTGCTCGGTAGAAAAAAAGAAAATCCCTTCATTGCTATTATGTAAAATAAGTAGAACAGGTGAATATGCATGTGACACCTGTTCTACATATTTTTACATAATAGCAATGAAGGGAAGTTCATTTGTCTACCAGAGCAAGTGCGGAAGGTACAATGAGGAGCTGTATATTTTGTCCGCTTCTTTTGTTCGCCATGTTCATAGTGAAACAACACCATCATCATAATACCCACCATAATACCAGACTAATAGCAGAACGAGCAAAAAGATACGTTACATCCAATGGCCAGGAATCAGTTGGTTTGAGTCGGTGTGGGTCCTACATAGACATAGTCTCTATGACATTTTTCAAAGACCCTTTTTTTTGCCATTTTGTATGACCAAATAAACGACATTTTTAAGACGTCTTTTTGACGTATTTTAAAGACAAGATTTGGCGTCCTATATGCCGACACAGGAAATGTACTACTTTTGGGGGAGCAATTTCTGTCATAGCCATTTATAAAAAGCTCGGAAGCTCTGGCGGTGATCAGTTGGCCTATTTGATACTGAAAATAATATCTAATAAAATAAATAGAATTATATAAACATAATTGCCATGTTCTGATGTGTTGTCATTGTGGAAGGAAGGATGGGGGATTGGGGATACATAACCTAATTTTTTTATCGGAATTTGTTAACACTTTCACTGACCTAGCTGTTCCTCCTATTTCTCTGCTTCTATATGAAAACATATAAGCCATCTGACTTAGATAAATAAAATTTTGATGAAATGATTATGATATCACATAAAAGACTTCATAAATATTTATATTAGATAGCTCTTACAGAGACAAAGGTGTGGTTGGTCCACAACTCGTCACGTGTTATCGATTCAAGGATCATCACCTGACAAAAGCTTCGAGCCGAAAATTCTTCTTCTCTTGGCAATCTTCAAAGGGCTATGCAGCCTATCACGAAGATCTGTACGGAAACAGAATACCTGATGTGCATTCAGGCACACTATACACTGCGTTTACACCCTACTTTGTCAGTAGGAAGAAGTATGATTGGACATTAGGGTTAAACAAAAACAAAACAAACAAATTGACAACTATTTCCGTTGGGATGGGTTGTTAGACCCCCAGAAATGGAAACCCCAAAGTGTCCTTTGACAACGCTTTGCCCCCTCCCCCAATTTATATGTAAAGAAAAACATTTTTTTACCTTCTTACTATGATAACTCAAAAAGTGTTTTATTCAATTCAATTCCAACTATAATTACATAATTTTGAGAATAATAATCATGTGGTGCAGTTTTGGTGTTAATAGGTCTTTTGATTAATAAGTTATTAAATTGTAAAAAGTGTATTGCTTTCTTAAAATAGACCTGTTTACTAAGTGGATTCAAATTTATGGATGTTTCTTTCCTGGGGACCTGGTAACGAGGTATTCCATTAACCTGTTATTAATGAATGAACTACAATACTTGGAATCCAGTTTGCATACATTACTTGTTGCTATGTCTGGCAAGCCTCTGGCAAGCTTTCGAGTTGTCAAGAACAACCTTTGTTTCAAAAGTATGCATACAATTTGAATCCCTTAGTACACAGGTCTATTAGCTAAAAATATTGTCAGGATTGTGTAAACATACCCATTGCCCCTTTTCACCTGTTTGACAAGGCATAATAGAAGAGCTCTTCAGGTATCTGTGGTATGTGATTGCCAAGCTGAGATTCATTTTTCATGTGTTAATTACTGTCAAATTTGAGCTTGGACAACACAAAGTACAAAGCACTATAAGCTGTACGATTCCAGTCTTATTTAATTTAATTGAGTTTTACTTCTTTCCAGTCATGGTGGTACACATTTCTTGTTTGAGATTTCACAAAAGAGCATATATAACATAATCCCTGATAGCAGAAAGTGGTAAAAATTACGTGAAAATTACGTCGTGGTTTTCGTCTGTTTTACGTCCTGTAATTACGTCAATAAGACGACAACTTGCACCAACGCAAGACGTCAAGAGGACGTCTTATTTTGACGTCATCTGTACACTGTAAAAACTGAAGTGCTGTATATAGCACTTTTTGAGGGCATGCACAGGGACTGCACTCAGAGTGCTATTGAATGCACACAGCGTGCTATTTCAGCACTTTCACGGGAGCTGGACCGGCTTTCATTAAAGCATTCATTAAAAAAAAATGATTTGGGCGAACTTCGAACCAGGGTCCGCTGATCGAGAATTGCTGGCATTACCGCTAGACTAACTCACATTGTACGATTTAGAGCAGATCATATTGTTACATATGATTTTACGACACCACATAGTTCATGTTATCTACTTGACTCCCATGACTAAACTGGATTGCAAGAAGCATTCGTTAGTCCATCGGTAACGTCAGCGCCTCTCAATCAGCGGAACCTGGTTCGAGGCTCGCCACGGTCACATTTTTTTTTTTTGCTGGTAAATTAGCACACTGCAAGTGCTATAAACAGCATTTCAGGTGCAGTCACTATACATGCCCCTAAAAGTAGCACTTTAGTTTTTACAGTGTACAAGACGTAGAGATGACGTCAAAACAAGACGTCCTCTTGACGTCTTGCGTTGGTGCAAGTTGTTGTCTTATTGACGAATGAAGACGTAGAGATGACGTCAAAATAAGACGTCCTCTTGACGTCTTGCGTTGGTGCAAGTTGTCGTCTTATTGACGTAATTACAGGACGTAAAAAAGACGAAAACCACGACGTAAATATCACATCATTTTTTAACACTTTCTGCTATCAGGGATACTGGTGTCACTTTACTTAATGCCGGCAGTACAAAAAATTATTAGTTAAACTCGGTGGAAATTTACAGTATACACAATCCAAAGAAAACTAAACAAAGATTCCTTGCTGCATTGGGTTGTTTGACTCAAAACAGTAATACAGAATATTAGAACATAATCAAGAAACTTCACATATAATGGTCATTACATGAAATGAATACAAACACACTGACTTGCTGGAGAGTTATCAATTATCTCGGAAGGGTGTTCCCTATTGTCCATTAAGTCCGTTTTGGAGTGAAGATAATTAGCCTCAATCATCCGGAATATCATTACAGGTTCATAGCCGTTTCAACATAGGTATGATAGGGCTTACCGCGATAGAGAATGGACTTGTTGTCTCTCACGTGAAGATATGCAGGGATGGCAGACCAACGACCGGTGTCAGGTTCCTGCATGCGACTATGGGTGAGGAGCAAGACATCGATTACCCTGATCACACAGATCCAAGGTGGGTCACGAAGGAGATCACTAAGCCGAATTGCCAGTCACTAAGTTGGCTTCACACAGGAAAGGAGAGCTCCGCCCAGTTTCATGCAGTCTAGCCTGGAGACGGTCAGTGGCGGCAGTGTCCAAGTCCCCATAAAAGAGGAGCCACCTGCAATATCACAACCCAAACTTCACATAACAAGCTATACATCAACTATGCCCTATCTAAATGACATTTACATTCAAATATAACATTTCATTTCATTTTCAATCACAGGTTACTTTCAAGTCTGACTAAAAATATCATAGCAAAATCCTGAATTTGAATACTACTGTCTTGTTTCTATAATAAAGTTAAAGAACCAAATTAATAGCTAAAAACTCCTCTTCTTTACATAACTGGAATTATAATCTGAAAATAACAGGTTTGATTCTGACCTAAAATAGCTAATTCTGACACAAATTTACTTTCACAGGAAGAAATATCTAAATTCAATGAGCATTTAATTCACTCTGATATAAATGTATGAGCAGAAATACAAAATGCTAAAATTAAAAATAAGACTGGATACAACTTACAATTTTAGCTTGACAATTCTGAGCTTGTCAAATCCTGCCAGCATGGCTTTGCTGGCCAACAGGAGGAACAGGTCTTTCCTCTATCAAAAATCAAATGCTTCTGCCCAGTAGCACTAAAACAGGCAGAGAAACCCCTCACATATCACTTTACTCCCAGCCAACTCACTCTCACATTCTTTCATTCAAGTGCACTCAACCAGCTATCAGGCTCACTCACTGTCATGTTCTCATTTGCATCACAAATTTAAATTGTAGCTCCTCTTCAGACTGAATCTAGATAAAAAGATAAAGAATGTAATTAATGCAAAGAACAGGACAGCATCTGACAATTACACAGATACCAAGCAAGCTCTCTATTATGCCTTGTGAGATGAAAATGGGTGTGTTTACATAATCCTGACAATATTTTTGTGATAATTTTGAAAAGCAGAAGGTAAGAAAATGTTTTCTTTGCATACAGAGCATACTTTTATTTATTTATTTATTTATTTCTTCTTCTTTTTTTTTTTTTTTTTTTTTGGGGGGGGGGGGGGAGCAAAACGTTGTCAAAGGGCACTTTGGGTTTTTCATTCCAGGGGGTCTGACACTCCCTGTCAGGTTTTTGTGTTTTGTAATGTACAGACATACTACTTCCTACTGACAAAATTTGGTGCATTGGGGAGATGGTGTGAAGTCGACCCGACTTTGGGACTTCTTTGGGGGCCCTGGGGGCTAAACCCGACAGCTACGATCAGGCTGACAACTTTTTTGTCTAAGACTGACCATGTCTTGTGATTTTTATGATAGAGCTCATTACATACTACCCTTTTGACAAGGCCTCGTGACTTGGCTATTTTCCTCGTCATGCTGTGCCTGAGATGAGACTAGCCGGCGACGAAAAGAATCAATACGGCCCGGGTGAACGCGCGATCGAGCGACTTTAGTCGCGAGGCCTTTTGGAACCTGGGTTTCCATCGTCCGATATGAATTATTCACGAGTTGACATTCGTATGCTAAAACACGCCTACCGAGGATTATCGACCAATCACAATGGTATCTGCCGGGCTTGCTTTCCGTCATTGATGTACTAGTAGCTTGCACGGGCCGCGCTAGCTCGAGATGAAGGCGAATTTGCATACTAAATGTATGCTGACGCCATGCGAAGATACGTTTGCTGATTGGCTCCTACCTATAAGGTAGCAGATCCTCGCTAGGAACAAAGGATAACATAAGAAATACAGGCCAGGTTCCAAAAGGCCCTCGTCGCTCGATCGCGCATTCGCCGGGCTGGGCGGCTAGTCTTGTTATGCAGCCACTACTAGCTTACTTGCCGAGAAAAACAGCCAAGTCACGAGGGCCTTGTCAAAAGGCTAATTACATACCGACCTCAAGCTAAGATCTTCAGATCTTAACCCAACAATTTTTTTTAATTTAAAAAATTCATCAGGGGTTGTCGCATGACAGGAATGAATGCGACGGGATGGACACTTTTGCGCCATGTACAAAATGAATGGTGATTCGACAAGAAAGCTCTAATTTAAGGGGTCAAATCTTATGGGTAAAATGGTTGACTATTTCGGGACAGGCTCCCAGACTACAAAGCCATTAAATCAAGAGCCAATAGATTTTTCATTTTCAGTATAATTCAAGACTGACTAAACAGTTAGCAATAGGCTCCCTCGAGATATTAGGGAGTTTTCGTTCAGCAACGTACGCGGGATTCTAGGACGGAGATTAACAATTGCACATGACAAGGGCCGCCCGGACGCCCGTCTTAAAGTCCTTGTGGAAAATTGAAGAACCAGAACAGTAGTTTCGTCCTAGATTCAGAGCGAACGATGCATTTGTAATTTATCGTGGGCTCTTGATCTAGCGCGGTATTGCCGTTCCGGTTCTTTAACTTTCGACATAGAATGCCTAGGCGTCCTTTGTCAAGTGCCATTGTTAATCTCCGTCCTAGAATTCTTAAAAAAGTTAAAAAGGACGTTAAAAATAGTAGTTGAGAAAGCACGGACAGAATTCTGTTATCATAAATCCAGGGCTACTACTAATTTAAAAAATAATAGTAGTTCCAAAGGATCCTACTGTGGGACCTCTTTTATTTCATGTTTAGTTTTGAAGCCTATCTGAATATAATGACTGATGCACTGGGTAACTGGAAAAGAAGGAGTAGTTTCCACATGCGTTTACCATATTTAGTGATAGTGTGAAATTTTGGCAGACTAATCGACAGCTATTAAGAAGTAAGATAAGTTACAACAGTCTAGGTGTTTCGGGTGATATGTTTATCAAGAGTTATTGGATGGTGGACAGGCGGAAATCTTTCCTACTTTCCACAACATATTGCAGAGTAAACAACACTGAAATTTCATAATCATATAAAATACTTGATTTCGGTCGAGTCAACGTTCTGAAAAATCACCATACTGGTCAAAAGACCAAAACTTCCTATGACCGAACTGGTCTCTTTCGTAATATATGCGTATGGTTTTCCTTGGAATTTTATTAGCGGAAAGAAGAGGCATGGCATGGAGTTAGAAATTGTGTACTTTAGATCCTTGATTAGCGCCAATGTTCAGATATTGGACTCAATCTAATCCCAAGTTCTGGCGTTAAGGTTTATTGTTCGAGACGAATTTCTAAACTATATTGTAAGATAAAGCATTACGTTTAATACAGGAATGCGAAATAAGGACTCTTGAAATGTATGTCTTTTTGTTGAGACGAAACTTTAATACTTTACAATATATCAAACTCTGAACCATTCTAGTAAATAGACGGTTTATGCAACACCATTTGCAACCTGCGAACAAACATTAAAACTGAATTTCCATTTCCCAAAATTTTATCCAAGTTTCCTCGATCAGCATTTGAGTACTCACCAGGTATAAAGTGTTTGCAGAAGAGAGAGAGAGAGAGAGTTCAAATTGTTACAATGTACTGACAGAAATGCAAAATATAAAATGGATCACAGCTCTTGACCATTAGACCAAACCTACATGAACAGTCAATTGTATGCGAGTGGTTTAAGGCTATTATTGTCTGTCAATGATAGAAAAATGTAATTATATCATATTTCATAAGAATAAAAACATTGATTTTGAGAGCATTTCCATATATCTCGACAACGTACTACTACCTAGAGTTGAAAACACACAATTTCTAGGTGTGATCGTTATGACGTCTTGGACAAAACATATTCCTGAAACAGAAAGCAATGTCTCTAAAAACATTGGCTTCATTTCTAATCTGCGACACATTTTACCAAACAACATCCTCTGTATGCTTTACAATTCTCTTATCCTACCCTATCTATCATAATTGCAACTTAGCCTGGGGGAACTTTAAAACCTATAAATTACACAAATTAATCACTCTACACAAAAGAAAATTATTCGTATAACTAAAGGAACTGCTCCCCGTTGTCATGTCGACCATTCGTTCAAACAATTTAACATACGAAAATTTACCAATATATATGAACATCAACAAAGCATATTTATATACAGATGTACAAACAATTTATTTCCGGACACATTTTGTAACCTCTTTCAATTAAATTATACTATTCATGAATACGAACCAGACACGCAAATCACATCCATCTACCCAACCACAGAACCTTATCATTCCAAAATAAGATCCGGTACTCGGGACCTAAGCTGTGGAACGTTATCACAGATACAATAAAATACTCCTCATCTCTTGCATGCTTCTCATGAAGGATGAAAAACATTTCACTTCATCTTACAAATAATATGGTTTGAGACACTTCCCCACCCTCCATTGGGTCTAAACTCTCCGTTTCTTCTCTCTGTTTCTTCGTGAATATTTCTCTTTTCTGTACTCCTTTTATGTTGTACCTCCATTCTCTCTCCCCCTCCTCCCATCCTTTTTTCTTCCTATTTTCTTTTTTCCTCCAATCAAGCTCAACGGTCTAGTCTAAGAATGTTATATTTTTTCATGTTTTGTATTTAATTATTTCCTTTTTAAATATTTATTATGTACTATTATTTATTAAATACTAAGGGCAACCTCGCCCCAAGCTATTGCTTTCAGAGGCGTGTCTTCCAACTATGCATGTACCCCACGAAAGTATATTTTGTCATATATTTGTTAAAAATGCATGTACATTATTTAGTTCACTTATTATTCTGTACACTTATTTCGAAAATTTGGAAATAAATGTAATTAAATAAATGACAATTGAAAAATTGAAAAATTGTAATAAAATGCAGCGTTTATTATTAGACACTGAACATAATCATATGTCATAAAATCAGCTGAAAAGAGTTATAGCGTACACTATCTGGATTAAGTTTTGTCCATTAAAGATGATGTTATAGTCATATTCATATTTCAAAGCACATTCAGACAAATCTTTTTCGTGTGGCATCGCTACAATGATTTTCTTCAACATGGGAATAAATTGAATGAAAAAAACTTATGATTTATTTACACTCTACTTTCTCTTTAATACAAGATATAAAATTTTCATGAAGTTATGCTTTGATCACCTGGTACATATATGTACAGAATAAACATCATGTTTAAGAAGGTTAAGGGCGTCAACAAAATACGGAGTATAAACATTGTATAATTCCTAATTGCCGGTAATCTTGTCATAACTTAAAGTAGCTATTCAAAGAAAATCACAAATATGGCAATTAATGTATCACTAGAAACTGGGAAGCTTACAGATGGCAATCGTATAAGTTTTATGTCAACTGCGTATCTGATGATTATAAAAACAACACAAATAAAAGCTCTTCTCAGCATCTGGAGTATCCGAGGATTCGCCAGAAATATAGCGATGTTTTGATGTCGTCACACTCGGGATCGATCCTGCTTAAACAGACGACGTCCTATAATGAATGAACGTAATTGCAATGCAATTATTTATCAAATTATAAAGAGTTTGGTGTATTTAAACATGACCTTATTTCACACCATTATAAAGGGAAAGTGAAACTGATTCTGATACCGTTTGATTGTAAATACACAGGAGAAGGGTCAATGATCAATGAAATAAACTCCACTTTCAAATTGAAAAGCCTCCGAATCATTGGCGGATCCAGGGGGGGGGGGGGGGCACAGCCGGCCCGTGCCCCCCCCCCCCCCTTTTGGAAGTGAAGTATGAGTTTTTACCATTGACGATCCGCCTTTTTGTCGATTGTGCCCCCCCCCCCCTTTTGTTTTTAGAGTGAAGACCTTTTTTTTTTTGCTTGTCAGGGAATTATGGAGAGAAATTGGACCCTCTAACCCCTTACTAAGCGATTTTGGAAGGTTTGGCGAAATTTTTTTTTTGTCCCTACCCCCCCCCCCCCCTTTCACAAACTTTCATTTTTGTGCCCCCTCTTTTACTAAATCCTGGATCCGCCCCTGCTCCGAATAATAGCAGGATGGTATTCGTTCCCTCTTGAAACGCCGAACATGCCCCGGTGCAAGCAGCCGAAAATACAATGGCGTCTTATTTTCTTTACAAGTGACTGATTCCTTTATTTTTTTAACGCTGCATTTTTCATCAAAATAATACCATACACGAAGTGAGGCAAGAGTGAGGCAACAGACTAACATTAAGACTGACGCTAGTGAAGGAAGAGAAATAAGTGAAGAGGAGATGACAAAATAGGCTCTGAAAAATGTGTAAGATGTTATGGGACATCGTCTGCTTAGACAGGACTGGTCCATGGTGTGTCGTCACATATCTCAGCAGCGTTCGAGGAGCTCTTCAGCTGCTATATCGGGGGCTGTATTTTACCGTTTTATAATTGATAATAATCATTACTTCAAATGTTTCCAAGCGTTGAATTTGGATAAACTTGTTTAATTTATGCCATCTATGCAATAATAAGTATTAAGCCAATATTTAAAATCATTAAAGTTCTACTTTAAAGAAGATCTAATAAAAGAGATTAGATATGTGACAATAAAAAATTGGTTTTAGGCTTCTGTCGAGCACACAAGGCAGAAAGTAAGACTAGGACACAAGTACCTATGAGGATTGAATCATTTTGAGCTTATTGAAATTTCATTTTTAATTCGACAGTACATGATGCAACATATTATCAATACAAGACTCCCTTCCATCCCCACGATGATTTTCTATCGGACGATTATTGACTTTCTGCTTTACATTTCTAACTTAGCATGATTAAAAAGTTTATTTTTAAGGAGCGGTAGCCGGCCTAAATTGGCTATAGTACATGCATACATAGTCGGTTTCATGGGCTATCTGTCTCTTTGGATATTAATAACAGCTTTTTTAGCCACCTTAACCTTACACAGGACAGGCATGCTGGAGATGAAGGTCTTTCTCTTCTTGAATCCGGATCTGGATGACATTTCCTTCAGGTGCCTTCTCCAATCATAGATGGCAAATGAGCAGGATGGCAAAGAGAAGGATGGTTGCCTCGGAAGTACCGCTTCTCTTCTCTTAGGACGCGGCCGATGGATTAACTCGTTCTGACTGTTCTCTTTACAAGCGTCCTGTTTTCGGGAAAAGTTCCTTCACTTCTTCCACGTCCTAAACCCTAAACCCTAAATTTTAAGGTTGATTCGGGAGTGAAGTACTTTTTTAGAAAAAAAACTTGAAAAGGCGGAAGGATTTTGAGATCTCTCGGCGTGCTGAGAAAGGTGGCGTGATATGTCCAACTGTATAATGAACAGCAGACGCGATGCAGAAATACATGTAGGGTTATTCGAATCTAAATATTAAAGAAAAACACTCGTCGATCTCGCTTGTCAGTTTTTAATGGTGAAGTATAGAGGCCTTTAAAAATTTTAAAGCAAATATCTGTCTGCACGAATATAAGTGTCTACGGAAAGTGTATAAGTATTACGATGCTTGATGCTTTCTGTCTATCAAGGTTTAGTTCCATATCTAAATCAGGTCCAAAAGTCTTGATCTGCGAAAAAATGCAAACAATCCTTAAAAAACTGGCGTATAGGGTTAATTGGCTTCTGGAGGGCGTTTCGTCAAGTGTTATGTCGGTGATTTTACCGACTGTTCTCAACCAGTCAGATGCAAGGATTTCAGTAGCTTATAACAGTTATTGCAACTTGTCATTGATGACAAGTTTATGAAACAGGGCCCAGAGGTATGATTTGCTCTGGTAATGACGGAACCAAAATGACTCACAATACCGCAGTGACATTGCGATTGCAATGTATCGGTCTCATGATTGGTACAGTTATTAAAATTTGCATTGATCATTTCGAGATGTCAGTTCTTGTAACTAGAAATGCATTCGAGAGAAACTGTCTAAGAAGTGCTTATGAACTGTAGATGGGCAGTTTGGACCAACATAACATAAATAAAGCTGTAAAACGTTACGGGGAAAATACAATCGCCGGTAGTCTCCGTCACCTTTTCCTCATTTTATCAACAGGAAACGACGTCTATGTCGTGGATCGGGACTATTAGCATGCTTTTTTTTTGGGGGGGGGGGGGGAGGGGGAGGGGGGTACTCATTACTCAGCTATTAGACGGTTCCTAACAGAGCGTTAATAATATTCTTACGATACGACCTACGATCAATGATCTGAAGCGAACCGCTCAGATAACTGATTTTGATGGATTTCAGTTTTCATAAGTTACATCTGTGTGAAGCCAGGGAAACGTCAATAAGCCTGCTGGTAACTATATAGTAAATTGTACAAACTTACGGCGATTTGTACGCGCACGCGCATCTGATTGGTTTGCGCATCATGGTGCGCACTCTTGTATTCGGTAGAAATGAACTTTATCTACGCATGCGCATGCTGCAATGACGAACTGGCTTTATTTCCTGGTCAGTGTGTCTCTGAAACACAATAGGCATTATGGGCGAAATAGGGCCTTCCATGCGCGGCGGTATGCGGTGTTAGTCTTAGCAAAGATGAGTGCATTGCTCCAAAATGGAACTAAGTGAAAGATCATCATTATGTAATCTATTGTTCTTGAAAACAGAAATCTGTTACCCACTACGTCAAATAAGCGCACTATAGGAGGTACCCATGATACGAGGTTCACAGCGCTGATAATCAAAATTGTCTTGACGCCTTTGTAGTCGATATGACGATCTCGTCCATTTCGATTTTCACCCGGGAGAGCAGCTATATGAAGGGCGCCAATCGCTCGCGATTGCTTTATTGAAATCAACATAGATTTAATGTTCAAGAGCAGTCCAATGACGACAGGTACAATTGAACAACATAAAAGGAGAAAAATGACTGCTATTTCTTTTCTAGTAAACACGATGGGCGAACAGTCTTTGCAAGAGAAGACTTTGTTCACTGGAGAACCGGGAACAAGACCAATGATGAAAAATATTAGAGGTGGTACGAACAAAATAGCTACACAAATTTTAGCAGTGCGCAATGTGACAATCGATGGGTATCGAAGGGGTCTGGTTATTGCAATGTATCGATCAACGCTGATGCAAGAAAGCACAATTGCCGAAAGAATCAAACAGGTGGAAAAGAATGTAAAGAGGCAGTAGGTCCCTTGCAGTGGCCACGAAAATCCTTGAGGAGCGAGCACTATCTGCAAACAGTACCTGAGGCATCCCACTAAACCTCCGATCAAATCAATCAATCCGCTGCAAAGATAAAGGAATCTTGAGACCTCTTCAAATACATCTCTGTGCCTATGTATGATAACCAGGGAGCAGATATTCATAAATAGAATGAAGAGTGCTGTAAAGATGAAAACTACAAATAGAAGAATATCCACATTCGTTAGAAAACTGTCATTGATGTTTCCACAAGTTAAGTTTAAGGAAGTATTTTTATCCATTTGAAAAAAAAAAATTAGAGGAGGAATTTTTTTTTTTTATAGATCTGTGAAATTTAGAGTGCTACTATCTGTCATTATGGCAATACACATCGCCTGAAAATCTTCCGAGTGGTACCACGCAGTATATTCCTCTGATGTTTGACCCGGGTCCAGTGCTTTACAAATAGAGGTGAAAACATCTGTCAGTATTTCATATTTTTAACAAATCTACTGAATCGTTTGAGAACGTTAACAATTAATACGGGGAGTCCATCGTCTCCCAGTTGGTATTATTCCTGGTTTGCTTACGATGTAAAACAATGGATTCGATGGTCATTAATATACGAAATAAGTGATTTCCAAAGGTCCCTTTCACCACTGCCACGCGTTACACAATTGATTGTCCTATAACTCATGAGCTCTAGCTAGATTATGTTGGTATGATTTCTTTAACGTCTCTTCTTAAGACAGCCTTATGTCTGTTCCATGGAGAGTGTGAGAATAAAGTCAGTTTACTGCGCTGATGAGCAAAGTTCTTGTCATCTCACTTTATTTGTTATAAACTTTAATCATGCTGTCATATCCTAGTGACCTTCGGCATTGTGCATAGTAAGATAAGGCCCAATGATAAGTGTCATGCGATGCCTTTCTTTTCACATCGTTGATGAAGCATAATACATGACATGCAATCCCGAGCTTTCCCATTAAAAATATCTTTTTATCACTGTAATGGGTTTGATACCATGCTCTAATTGTGACATACTCGAAATATAATGATAACGATAAACTGCATGAAAATATAATTTAAGGATAACAATAAAAGTGGTTACATTCGAACGATAAAATTGTTGGGGTTTGGAATGGTTGTTTGCACCAGCAGAATATACACTGCCCTCCCAAAGTTTGAGTACACGTGTATACATGTATGCATTGGTTTGGTCAGTTGTGGAAACATTTTTGCCTTTTCCAGTGACTTCCTCCACAACTACTTCCCTAATTTGACCAACTGGATGCCAGGATATGTCGTGGTGTCCCTTGTTTGTACTGGTGTATATATAAAAAAATTATTAACTAATATACAATAAGCATCCCTTTACTCATGCAGAAAACTAATATTTTCATCTAATAAACAAATCAATATTGGGGGGATCGCAACACTGCTTTTTGTTTTCTGTTTTTCTCAAGGAAAATCATATCTTATTGTTTATTCTTCCCATTTGTGTTACTTCTTCAAGGAAAATAATGGCTAAATTAATAGCTTGCATGGGATGTGCAATTCCTTATTTTTCAAATATTTATTTATTTTTCAATTTAATCACGTTTCGAGTAAAAAAAAAAGATTTCTCATGAGGTCGCCGTAGACAACCTGTGCAGAATTTTTTCATAAACACGCTACACAGGTTGTCGTCGGAGTCAAGCTTTGCAGCTTATGATGTGTCCTATTGTTCTCCCCTCTGGCGACATTACATGCCGTGACAATAAATCCTAAGTGCACAGATTGTCGCCAGTTACTGTCTTCCGTAGCAGATAATGACCATGACAAGATATTCATGATTATGATGGTGTTGGTGGTGATTATGGTGATTTTGTGGTAGGTGATTAATATAGTAAAGAAAACCCCGATCCAATGAGAGGAAGGGTGGTGATCAGGGCGACAGGGGTATAATTTCTAACAGCAAGAAACTACGGGGTGAACATGCCCCCTCAATAATATATTATTTTGATTGATAAATGTTACATTAAGAAGATATGGAGGCCAACATGTCGCCCCACCCAATGATTTGCCCCAATATGTTATTTTTTATTTACATATGTTAAGTTATCTATGTAAACTTATAGTCACATGCCATGGACCAAAGAAAAGTGTAAAAAAGCCACTGCTAAAGCAACGAATTGAACCATAATACCCTCCATCTTTCTGCGCTAGATAATATATTTGTCGTTATTTTGTTAGCTTATGCACCCTAAGTTTCAATTTCAATGGTTTCTCTTAAGAAAACATTTTGTCATATATACACACATAATATATTATTATTACCGATATGTGGGTTTTTGTAAAAAACAAAATCTGCATGAAACAAATCTCTGTTCCTTCATCAACAACTGATAAAATCTAATCTATTCTATAAAAAAGAATACTACATTAAGAATGCAACGATATAAGAAATAAAGAGCAGTGTTACTATAAAAAAAGGGAAAAGGGAGTATGCTAAAGAAACATTTTGAAGAAGCTGCTGGAAACATGAACAAGACATGAAGAATAATGTATCACATTCCTGACGGTTTTCCATTGAACTCTCTGTGCATATATGACCTGAAAGGGAAAATGCTTATGAGTAGTCTCCGTCTACGAGTAGACCCTAATTGTAACGATTAGATTTTCTAGTACAGATGAACTTATTGTGCCCTGGTCTCGAGCTTATCCTGTCCCACCAAAACCGAGAACAGCTCTTTCAAAAACAATATAAAGACCAAGACCAAGAGGTTTGAGATCAAGACTAAGATGAAGAAATCTGACGTTGACATGGTTGAGACTGGACTGGGGCCGACATGGGCGTTAATCGTTACGTAACTCTATTCATCATGATGAATAGAGTTACGTCACGATTAACACCCATGGGGGCCGAGACCGGTCTCGAGTACAATACTGTTTGGCCTTATACACACTCGCATTTTTCAGTCGCACAATTCGCTTTGATGTCTGGCAACAATATGTCGTGTCATTCCTGTGCACAGATTGACGCACAATTGACACAGTGCACAGATTGACAATCTGTGCAGCGGCGACAATCTGAGCTGCAACAGCATATATGCGCAATCACTCTGTCGGCAAGCCTCCTCTTAGTTTCGCCGACGTATTATAGCTGTTGGCACTTTGTGCAGTTGATGGCATATATACCTGTATACAGACCTTTGTACTCATGAGAAACTACCGTTGATCGTCCAAGTGCCCTTGGGCTCGTGAACCTACGTTACGTTAGAAATCACTTTGCAAGTATTGCACCTCAGCCTCTTGCATGAGTTTGGATCTCACAAGGAGTTGGCGGAGGATTAAAAACAAAATGTACTGAAAATTATATTTACCTATATGTGATCACGGGTTAGATCGCTTTTTATCTTTCTGCGCCAATTTATCAGTTATGACAATTTTTAAAACAAAATCGTTTTGTAAATATTGGGTCGTATCTATATATTTAAAAAAATAGTAAAAGTTTTTTCTAAACCTTCTGCTTCCATCTTGAGATTTTTCAAACAAGTTATTCACAGCAAGGACTTGTTATTTTGCTAAAAAAGGCTAACATTCCTATTCAGAATTCAATCATAAATCAACACTACAGGTTTTGTTCTTGTTCACAGGGTTTACAGACTTTGGAAATGCTTATTTGTAAAGGAAGAATTTTCTTTCATCATCAAGCTCCTGTCCTAATAGCTTGTGATTTTTACTTGCATGGACATGATGGAGATGAAATGTGTTATAATATAATGTGTTCTAATATAGGACACCCCCCCCCCCCCCGACACTCCCTTAAACAAAATAATGAATAGCTGAAAGTTCCTTTCGATCGGAGAACAAATAAAACACGTCATTTTATAATTTTCAAAAAGCTGTTTCTCTGCAGCCACTTCGGTAAGTACATGAGCAGGATAGAATTTTCTATAACTAATTTTCTGACTAAGGCCATTTTGTTGGAGTGTCTATCCTATTGTTAAGTCTCAAACAATACCAGCTGCCTGCACACATGCATGACATAGCAAGGGTCGTAGTCAAGGCCTTTACTTGATAACAATTAATTGTAGCCCAGTATCGTTTTTCCTATTCAACCCATTACTTCTACGTTGATTTTTTAAAGTTAAAAGTAGTAGTTGTTGAGTAAAAATATTGGTTAGGCCTTTACTATTAAAAAAAAATACTTTCCGTCAATTCCAAAACTCAAGATGACTTGGAGGAATTGTGCTTATCTTTTTTGTCGTATTGTTAGTAGCACTAAGTGATGACAAAAGATACTTCGCATCATTAATCTTAGATCAGTGTTTTCGATCGATTATAATGCTATAGTTATAATCCGTAAGTATCAAACTTAAATTTTATAGACATGGAAAAAATGGGTTAAGTCTGGTCGCATAGAATTCACAAAGAACAAGTTTTTAAAACATTTCGTAGCATAGTGTTCAGTAGCTAGAATTTTTTTTAATGATTAATCTATATACAGTATTTTTTACTGTTTGATAGATTACAAATAGTGCTTTTGATCGCTGGTAACTTTAAGAGTTACACCTGTATCTAATTAAGGAAATGAAATCCCCTGGACTATAATGTCTCTAAAACAATATCGACGAAGTATTGCTCTCCATGCATGGCCTTCTGAATGACAGATAATCGGTATACGTTACCTAGTCTAAGAGTAAACTATGATGTAATATTGACATAGAAAGAGTAACGCGCTCCCTCTATAATTTCTTGGGTCAGTCGGTAGTAGGACATTTTCAAGTTTACAGCTCACTGCTCATACGAATGATCAATAAAGATATGTTTTATAGCTAAAGTTGAGTTCTGGTCATGCAATTGCTACGGCACGCGCTTGACGAATAGAGAGAAACTTTATTATAGCTGTCACATTAATTATCACTACCGAAACTCCGATTTTTCGGACGCTGTGTTAAATAGATAACTCGCAAATGTATACAAAGTAGAGTCAGCTGGGACACCTAGAATATATAGGCCTATCGATGCAAAAAGTACTAAGCCCAGGCACATTGAATGATGATAATGTGGAAGGACTCATGTCGTCAATAAGGAGTTTTCGGATGTGTCGACTAGAACACCGTCCTGCATACAAAGTAGGTGAAGCATGAAGCTAACAATAGTTATGTTCACACGTAGTACATAGCATCGATGCTATGTAAGTCTCGAAACTATTTCCAGTACGTTCAGACAGGCCATGATCGACTAGCTTCTATCACCCACTCGTGACTATCCATCGCTCACTCGCTGCCAAAACAATAATTACCAGCCAATCCACAGGTCCCCTAAAAGCGCGCTATTTTATTTTATGAATACATAATGAGCAAGAACAGCCAGGAACATCTCATTTGCAAACTATTGAATAGACTACTTATCATTCACCAATAGTCATGAGTTATACATCAAATAAAAGAAGAGGGATCAGAGATTTGTGACATTATTGTATTGTGTTCAAAATAAAAGACGAAATTCGTGATAAATGGTGTTCCTTTTATGACAAAAAACGGAAATGAAATAAAATATAAATCTGGCCAAAACCACCACAGTTCTATAGTGAGCCAGGGCAAATTAGACATCAGTGTAAAGGGCATTTTCTGTACTTTCCAAATATTGAAATAACATTAATGTGCACTTCATGACAGGGTCAGGATCCAGCAATATGTAATCAATGTACACACTTTGTCTTTAAAAATGTAAATTCCAGCATTCCGATTGATTACCACCACGCATGATGTTTTCTCACAGCCAGGCAACAGCTATTCGCATGTTTGCGTAAGGATGAAACAACAGGTTGCGCATTGTTTCATTCAATGCGCACTAGGTTACAGATGCCTCGCTTGCCAATCACAGGGCTAAGATTCTATGGTCTTGACCATGGTCTTGACAACAGATGATCTGCTGCTGAATATTGCTGGATCCTGACTCTGTCATAAAGTTATGGATGATTTGAATGTAACGATGAAAAAGATGAGATTCCAGCGCTTCCATACATATGTGTCTTGATGGCGGCTCATATACTTTTTATATGTCTTTTAACAACTTGAAATCTTGTGAAAAAAAGGCTTTTGTATGACTATTTCATCACTTATTTTAAACATTTTATTTTTAAAATTCTGACTAAAACAAAATATCCCTGTGTTGGTAAACTATTCATTTATATTTGCAGAAAGTGTAATGAGCACAGCATTAATATTTATTGAAGAGCATAACTTCAAAAATGACCATGCGATACAGCCGGCTGGGTGCAGGGAGAAAGTCCATTTCGGGCACTGGAAATAAAATGCGCGATTTTTGCTCATATATGCATACGACCTGCGGTCTGACTGAGTAGAAACATATATGATGGAATGGGGGAGTAAAGAGTGATAGACACGCATAGCTGACAGAACGCCCCCCCCCCCCCCTCTCTCTCTCTCTTTCTCTAAAACCCTGTGCATATAGGCCACCTATATCCGCAAAATTACCGCAAATGTTGCGGCAATTCTCGCTACCTCAAATATGCAATTTTCGACGTAGAGGGCAATATTATGCATGGAAATGGTCCGCATCTTCGTCAACTTCACGGTCCGTATTGAAATACTATGGCTTATGAATAAAAATAAGTGTTAAAATGCTTAATTTTTGGATCGCATGACATAAACAAACTCAAATTTTGAAAATGCAACCAATTGTCTCAATAAATCATGGTATCTTTTCAAACATGTCGGTTAATTTATACTCAAACTCGAGGATTTTTGTAATACCTGTGTACATTTTCAATGCAAAAAGACAAACACTTGTCGAACCAATCGGGATATTGTCAGCACTGCGCATGCGTGGTTTGCATGACAAACGCGCCATCTGTTGGCGAAATTGCGTATTTGGGGTAGCGAGAATTTTGCGGATGTGCTACCGATAGCTGCGTATATGAAGAGGTGTCACTAAAATAATGTGGTATTTTATTGTTGTTTAGAGTTTTATTGTACGACTAGCTTTCTTGCGTCTAACATTGATAATTGATAGCGTCTGTGACTTTGGATTTTTTGTGTTGATATCTAATCAACAACCATGTCGGAAGGTAACTGAAAAGAACACGAAATAAAGGAGCTGCTTCTAGTCCGTGGCGTAGAAAAAAATTCGTCTCCAGATCGGAGAAAATAGCGATATCTCCTCCTTCCCTCTTCAAAAACTGCCCTGCCCCTCCGAATCCTCTCCATTAGTGACGTTTGTATCGTATTTATTCTATTAATGATCATTTTACGTTGAAACTGATCATACCACCAAAGCAAAAGAATAACTTGATACGCAAACCCTTGATCACCGCCCGCCATTTTGCTTCAAATTCGATAGAATTGTGGATAATAACAGTGTATTACGCGACGTGTTCGAGCTAGAATACCGGATTATCGCGGACATCCGTTCATATACGCCCCGAATCCAATACCGCAATATTGCGGCAATATTGCGGTATTTTCAGCGTATATGAACGGGGTTTTGGATGGTCACATGCATGGAAACTCCATCTACCCCTCTCTCTCCAACACATTCTTCTTGTATATCTCTATATATATCCTTTAGCCCTTGTCTCTCCCTGTCCACCTTCTTCAACCTGCTTCACGTTCTCTCTCTCTCTCTCTCTCTTTCTCCCTCTTTTGCAGTGTTGCGCTATGTTGCGCTTATCCTTTATTGCATTCCGTTGCGTTGCCATGCATGCTGGATGCTTTTGGAATAAACTTCATCATTTCCTAAAAAATCGTAATGTTTTATCTCTCCAACCGTTGTTTTATTCATTGTTAACTTTTGCGTAAATTTAATCAACCGGTGTAAATATACCGATATTGAGAAAGTATCATTTAGAGGATTGTTCAAACTGCTGACATTTTTGGAAACTCTCAATCTATCCACACACACACACACAACGAAACTATTACAATGATGAATTAGCATTATGATGACTAAATTCTATTAAATAACAATAACAATAATTATTAAATACCATTATGATGATTTAATACCAATTATTAACAATAACAATGATTAAATACCATTATTATAATTAAATACCATTCAATAATAATAATAACTCTGATTAAATACCATTATGATAATCAAATACCATTTAATAACAACTATAATTAGATATTATGATGATTATATACCACTTAATAACAGTAACAATGATTAAATACCATTATGATAATCAAATAATAAAACAATGATTACATCCCATTATCATTAAATACCATCAAATAGCAATAGCAATGATTACGTACCATTATTTTGATTAAATACCATTTAATAACAACAAAAATGAAATATCTTTATGATGATTAATTAACATTGAATAGCAATAATATTGATTAAATACCATAAATGAAAATTACATACCATTATGATGACTAAATACCATTTAGTAACGATAACAATGATTAAATATCATTATGATGATTATATACCATTCAATAACAATAACACTGATTAAATACCATTTAATAACAATAACACTGATTAAATACCATTATTATGATTAAATAACAATATCAAAGATTATATACCATTATGATAGTTTAATACCACTTAATTACAATAACACTGATTAAAAACCATTACGGTACGATGATTAAATACCATTTGATAATAACAATGATTATATACGATTATAATTTCAATGATTATATATCATTATGATAATTAGATACCATTGAATAACAATAACACTGATTAAATATACCATAATGATGATTAAATACCATTTAATAATAACAATGATTATATACCATTATGATAATTCAATACCATTTTATTACAATAACACTGATTAAATACCATTTAATTTGATGATTAAATATCATTTAATACTTTAACAATGATTAAATACCATTATGATGACTAAATAGCATTAAATAACAATGATTAAATAACATTATGATGACTAAATACCATTTAATAATAACAATGATTAAATACCATTAGGATGACTAAATACAATTTAATAATAATAATGATTAAATTCCATTATGATGATTAAATACCATTTAGATGGTTAAATACCCATTAAATAGCGATAATGATTTTATAACATTATTATAATTTAATACTATAACAATAGCATTTATTAAATACCATTATGATAATTGAATAAAATTTAGTAGCAATAACAATGATTAAATACCATTTAATAACAATAAAAATTATCAAATACCATTATGGCGCTTTAACGAAACATGTTGGCCATTGTTCATGTGCACCTGTTTGACAAGCCATGATAGAGGAGCTTGTTAATAATCCGGGCTTTGTGGCTAACAAGCAGAAATCTACCATTCATGTGTTAATTACACAAATACTTGCAAGCTCTATATCATAATGCATGGTCAAACAGGCGGAGAGGGTCAGTGGGTGTGCTTACATAATCCTGACAATATCGTTTGACTACTTTTGAGAAAGCAAACAATTTTCACAATTTATTAACTTATTTTTGAAATGATCATTTGATACGAAATTTCACCCCAAGAAAGTTACGACACTGGAAATTGTACTATAATATAAATTTGACATGAATTGAATGACCCACGTTGGAGTTATTAAGGTAGTAATGCTTAAAAATGGTTTTCTCTACATCAAGAGCATTTTGGACAGCAAAGCTTGGCACTTCGGTGTTTTTTCAGGGCTTATTACACCCCCTTCCCGATAGAAATTTTAGTCAATTTTTTTTGTATTTTTGTAATGTACACCCATACCTGTTCAGTCTGACAAAATTTGGTCTTTTAGGGGCCGTCTGTCAACCCATCCTGACGGAAATTTTGTGTTTTGGTAATAGTCAATTAGTCATACACCTTCCTTCTGACAAAATATGGGTTGAAATAAACCTGAATGGAGGGCCCTGGGGGGGGGGGGGGGGGGGGGGCTTTAGGGGCCAAAGCCGGCGGCTTCGTTCGAGCTGACAAGCTTTTTGTGAACGGTCTATGTAACTTTAAATCTCATATGCAATCGGGGTGACTATTTCGGGACAGGCTCCTGACCTAATTGTATAATCATTCATAAACAGAACATTTTGTGTGTAAATTTATATACATTAAGATATTCACAATATAATGCGTTTTTAATGAGTTATAAAGGAATGTTTAGACAATCAGTCAGACCCAACTTCGGAAAACCGAGCACAGGTATATACTCCGAAAACGGCGTATGAATATAGAGCCCTCATCGTTCAGTGCGAGGCAGTGTGTACAAAAGGCATGGGGAAAATCTTACAAAGTCAACCTGCCAACGATTTTTTATATATTCTTAAAACTAATGCTGCGTGTCAATTACCTTCAAAGTCCGTGAATGATTCGCCAAATGAAATGACTTCCAAATGACAAACTTTTGAAATAAATATATCGGCAGGATTATTTTTGAAAATTATATTATCAACAGCAGGTCGACAGTGCAGGATTTTCCCCATGCCTTTTGTACACACTGTCTCGCACTGAACTATGAGGGCTCTATGAGCCGTTTTCGGAATATAAACCTGTGCTCGGTTTTCTGAAGTTGGGTCTGATCGCAAATATACAGAAAGGGCATAATATAGCCTAGCAAAGCCAGGTATGCTTTTGAATATAACATAGTTAACAAAGTAAAATAGAGGTGACTTGAAAAAGAGAAAAGGTGGGGAGTGGTAATCTTCAGATAAAAAGACTTTGACATTTGATATCATAATCTCACAGGCATGCCCAGAAGGAAAAACCAGTTAGACCATTAAGAAATTTTAACTGGTTTCCAGTTGATTTTAACTGGTCCAGCTAAAATCAACTGGAAACCGGTTATATCAATTGGATTCCAGTTGAAAAAAAGTAGTAAAACCAACTGGTGTAACTGTCCATTGAACAATTTCCAGTTAAACCAGTTGATGATTGAGCAAACTCCGGCTGGCAATTTTATTCTGGGATACTACTGATATAACAAAGACATTATTACTGCTTTTATCATCATTATTACTGTTATTATTATTATTATTATTATTATTATTATTATCATCTTTATCATCATTATTATTATTATTATAATTATTATAATTATTATTATTATAGGTTTTCCCGGTCAATTTCGTAAGATCGTCAGTCAATTTCATTTTGCGTGCATTCAATTTCAAGGATTTAGGTCGCGTACAGCCGATTTGTAATTCAAATTCATTTTCATATCATTCGAATTTGTATTTATGTCATTTGAATCTAAGTTTTTGTCAATCAAATTCGCACTAATTGCACCTAGTTCGCAAAACGTTCATTCAATTTAGCAAAGAATGGCAAGGGAATTGCGCAATACTGTTATTCCAGCGTTCAATTTCATTTCGGATCATTCAACTTAACACGTTGAGCATTCAAAATCAAATGTAGTTCCAGTAAATTTTGTCAGTTGATAATTATTTGGTATTTTCATTCTTTCCTTATGAGTTTTCTGCACACATGGGTGTGTTTTTCTATAATCAATAACATTCTTTAATTTTTCTTCTGATTTATTATTTTTATTTTATTTTCTTCTGATTTATCATCATTTTGAAATTTAGTTCAAGGATTTTTTGTTCTTCATTTCTAACGTTTATAGTGCCTGCAGAATTGCAGATTTTCTTGATTGATTTTTTTCATGTCTAACTATATATATATATATATACACTAAAGGAAAAAAGAAACTTATAAAAGTTCAAGAGATCACCAAATTAAATTCTCTGCATGGAAATGTACCAAATTTGGATATAATGTTGATTCAATGCATGGCTTTAAATGACAGTCAATAACAAAAAGTTTTCTTCAATGCCACAAAAGAAATGTGCACTGAAGCAAAGGACTCTCTAATCCCCAAGTCACAAAGACAAACTGCAGCCTTGTACACCATATGCATGTCAATGAATGAAACAAAAGAATTTCAAAAGGGATTTGCAAGTTCATATCCAAACAGATTAATAGCCAGTATGTCCACCTCTAGCTTGCTGGCAAGCTGTACACCGTCTTCGCATGCTTCCGATCAGATTCGCGATGGTAGCCTGGGGAACATTGTTCCATTCCTCTTGCAGTGCTGCAATGAGCGTCTCCCTATTGATGGGTTGATTGTCACGCCTTGACACACGTCGACCAAGCTCTTCCCAGAGATGTTCAATTGGGGAAAGGTCTGGTGAACGGGCGCACCATGGCAGAACATCAATATCCTCTTGCTCGAGGGGTGCAAATCCCTTTTGAAATTCTTTTGTTTCATTCATTGACATGCATATGGTGTACAAGGCTGCAGTTTGTCTTTGTGACTTGGGGATTAGAGAGTCCTTTGCTTCAGTGCACATTTCTTTTGTGGCATTGAAGAAAACTTTTTGTTATTAACTGTCATTTAAAGCCATGCATTGAATCAACATTATATCCAAATTTGGTACATTTCCATGCAGAGAATTTAATTTGGTGATCTCTTGAACTTTGAAGTTTCTTTTTTCCTTTAGTGTACATGTAGCTGCAACAACTGTACATGACAAAACATGTTATTTTAAAAATTACGACTTGAATAGATGAGCAAAAACACACAAACGTTAAATACATGCTAAATTGAATGAACTCATTACGAATTCGAATGCCCACGTGCGAATTTGAATGCTCGAAAAGACGCTTCCAAGCGAGGTAGCGAATTTGAATGCTCGATCTCCACGCATATTTGAATTTGAATGATGTAAACGCTAAATGTCTTGACCGAAGTGCGAATTTGAATGACCTCAAAATGAATTTGAATGATAAATTTCATGGCACAGATCTTTTTCGCGAATTTGAATGACTCCCTTATCAAATTGAATGACAAATCTGCGAAATTGACCGGGAAAACCTATATTATTGTTGTTGTTATTATTATTGTCAATCGATAAAGCAAGATGAGTAATGTTTCCAGATATGGTCAGCTGGTTTAATTCCAGTTTTTGTTTCAGTTAGAATTTCCAATCGGTTTTTAACCAGTTAGACCAGTGAACCAACTGGTTTTACCTCATTTGCATATTTGCTATTTTTTCTAGAGAAATCAACATTTAAAATGAAATACAAATGTTATGTTATTTCTTTGTTTGAATATTTATTCTACATATTTGTGTAAAATATTTCACAATAAAAAATGTATGATTTTGCATTACATATTTCAAATAACAACAGAAAGAGTAATTACATACAAGCACCAGTAAGACGAGTTGGAAACACCAGTTGAAAAATTCCAGCTACAAAACCAGTTAAAAATATCAGTTGAAATCTCCAACTGTGTTTTGACCAGTTCACTTTTAACAGGACCAGTTAGACCAGTTATACCGATGTTTCAATTTCCAGAGTTACCAGTTGGAATTTAACTGGTTCAACTGGTCCGGTTGCAACTGGTTTTTCCTTCTGGGTGATCAGTTACTTCAAATGAAGGCAGTATTTGTTCATTATGTCAGATCATTATATTATACGTAAATGATTCCTAACCCAAGCCGAAATATGCCGAAATAATCATCAATAACTCCGACATTGTTTTCACAGATTCTTTGATAGAATACATTTTTCTTACATACAATTCTTCACTAGAGCTTCATAGATTTCACTGTGGTTTTGCGGTGTTTGTACAAACAAACTTACAGTCGAACTTTCAGCATCAATACAGCATCAAAATTGTCTTGATCTTTGATGATATCAATGACATGGTTATTTACATAGGCCTATTTACATATTTACATTATGAACATTATGAATAGTCTGAAGTCTGAAACAAACCTATAATAATTGATGCTAAACCATTTCAAGCATTTTGAAAATGTGCGCGCGCACAATTCCGTCGACTCCCGCGTACTCGCTTGCACCCTGCGTTGAATTTATTGCTTATGTAATTAATTTATTATACCAAATATGATTAGGTTATGACTTTCTATTGCAGATATATAAAAAATGTAGGATTTTTACAAAATGACTATGTTTAGTTGGATGAGACAATAACCATAAATATTATAACCATCGTTCAAATTATGATCACATTTTTACAAGCCATACTGGAGGTATTGTGCGAATAAAAAAGTGGATAAAAAAAAATAGATTTATGATAACAATGATTTTAGAAATCGCACAAAATGAAATGTGGACTGTAATTGAAGTACAGCCCATCTATAAAATATACAAGTTAATCTGTAACACTTTCTGTGACACGAACACACTTTCTTAAATTGGTATGCATAAAAATTGAATATACGCACATGTACGTTATAAAAGCAGCCTCATGTGGATGCCCCCAATATCCAAGTCACAAAATATGGAAGAAAGGACCCAATGACATGCAGAAAAATCCCCATTTTTTCGTGACCACTGGACAAAATCAGAAGCCGTTTTCACTGACCGGTAGAAAAATAGTAATAGTTTCATAATCCAGTATTACTTTTTCTATTGCAAGAAAATCTATACCCAAATGATGAGTGTAATTTTTTGGGGACAAACGGTAATTTCTTCATTAAAAAATGACAATTTAAAGAGATATATTTAGATCAGAATGTTCATGACAATCAGCGCTGATTTTCTTTCTTAGTCTTTTTTGTTGTTGTAATGACATATTTATAAAATAAAGAGGATCATAATGATTGCATTTACTGATGTACAATAGGCAAACAGCATGTTAGATACTCTTTAAAGGAGAATAAACCCCTGAGTACAAATTTACTTATATTGAAAGGTGTAATATATTCCTACTTATTGGCCTAAATCATTTTCTAATAAGATATTAGAAAAGGGTATAAATAAAGATATTCCAACACCCGGTATCGTCTCCTACTCATTTACATGGGGGCTGCCATTTTCTTGCTGATTTGGATTTGTACATGAACCATTGAGAAATGTTCCGGTCAGGAAGATATTTTGAATCCAAGACCTAAATTGATTTTCTTCATTACCTAAAATCCCATATGTGACGAAAAATATAAAGTGGGTGTTTACATGATTTATAAAAATTAAATCTTTATAATGATACTTTTAAATTGTCTGGTTTTGCTTAACAAAAATCTGTTTTCTTGGGTTTGCCAAACAGAGCAGAACATAATATATGCAGCATGCATTCTGACTTTTCAAGTCCCATTATCCGAAAGCAGGTGAATGCATAGTTTGCCGCTATAGATGCTCAGGGAAGAAGCATCCATAAAATTTGAATTAATTTGCTCCGTCCATTGCGTCACAGTATCTAGAAAATAGATTTATATTAAGCGAATATCGATTTTCAACAGAAATATATAAGGAAATCTTCAGTTTAAAAATAAATTGACATATCTATTCTATATTTTTAATCTCAAATGGGTTTTTAATTTTGAAAAAGGCAATTGGGCATTTGGATTAAGAAAATCTTCTTGTACACATAAAAAAATGGCAGCCCCCATGTATTGCTAGCAGACGATACATATTGCTAGCAGATGATAAATTTTGCTCAGAAAATCTTGATTCGTATCGATCTCGTATATTTTGACGCGAAGCCATATAGTCTAACAAGTAGGAATAAATAACACCTTTGAACAATATCGTCTTTATTGTTTGAGGTTAATTCTCCTTTAAATGATATGTATATGGTCTTTTCATCTACGATTGTTATCTATAAGAGTTAACTTTGCACATTCATTTCGTCATTACTTCATATAGGATAACATGTTCAGTACGTTAGATACTTTTTAAATTATAATATGTACATGGTCGCCGCATCTTAGATGTAGAGTTTAGAGATTTAGATTTTTAGAGTTAAAAGAAGCTCTGCACATTCAAAGTCATTACTTCATGGCGGATAACATGTTTTGTAGGTTAGATACTTTATAGATAATATGTACATGGTCGCTCCATCTCAGATTGTTATCTGTAAGAGTTAAAAGAAACATTGCACATTGAGAGTCATTAATTTTTAATTTGAACATGTTAACAATTTCCTCGGAAGGTATTCGATCTGTTGATGAGCGTGGCGAGAACTCGAAGAAGAATATAAACACGTTTGTTCACCATTTTTACCAAACGTTCGCCGACATTCCGAGGAAACTTTGAACATATTCAAAAATTATGAGGAAACTTGGGCGATTATGGCTTTTCGAAAAATAGTCTGTAAATACATGAATATGCGCCTCAGTCATCAACTATTCTGCAAACGTTCTTTCTAATCGTCAAATATTATTCAACTGTTAAAAAAAAGAAAAGAAGAAAAAAACAACCTTTGCAGACCATAATATGAAGATTGCCTGAAATCCCTGAAATAGCCTGAAACGCATCTAAATTGATCAATAAGTAATTTTGAACATTTTTAAATGTTAACGCACGCAGATATTGCTATGTCAGTAATGTTGACCCATGACCTGAACGTTATGTTTATTGAAGTTGGTCCATTCATGATGACTGGTTATGAAGATAATGATTAATAAAATAAGATTTTTTAAAAAATGACGCCTAGATTACGTCATGGTGGAGTGATAATACTGAAAAAGGGAGGTTTTCTATCTCTGATAATAGGCAATCAATGCCAAAAAATTGAAGAAGACTGGGGATTCCGGGGTTTTTTTTGCAAACAAAAACTGGACCGAAAGAAGTAAAGATTTTGACGAAAACAAGAGGGGATCTTGTGAGAGGCTACAGAATCATCTAATAATAAATAAGGATGATGATAATGATAATAAAAGTATGCAATGTATGTATATCATACGCTGTGTGCCTAAAGTAGGTATCTCAATGAGCGACGAACGTTTGGCGATAGCGGCGAACAGCGATTCTTCTGAATTCCGAAGAATATTTGGCGAAACTTCTTATCACACCGAAGGCTTATTCTTAGAGTCTGCGTGACTGGTACGGTCTTTTGCGCGGCAAGAAAGATTATTATTTAAAAAGTGATTGCAAAATGAACAGTGGAAACAATATACATAATTTTGATAACTGGGGTATGTGTCATTTGACTTCACAAGTTCTATTAGCGCAGGTAATGACCCAATCCAGAGCGCATTGAAAGAGAGAGTTGTGACACGCCCATAATACGCCTACACGAACGTGGTCTTAGTTATAAACACGGCGGATCATGGAGCTCCCAATAGTGCCATCTCACGTACATTCTCTATGGGATGGAACTATTTTGAAGCTCCATGAAATAACTGACCAATCAGAAGCGACCTCCGGTGTTGCGACTCTCTCTTTGTATAGCTCTGACCCAATCGAAATGACGCCTCGTGTTAGCCGGGTTTTATGTCTGAATGTCCTTGGATGGCGCACTTGAAATGACGCATCGGTGCTCCGACAACTGCTCCAGGCTTTATTTCGTTAGAGATGTAGGGTTAGGTTTGATGTTGCAATTGTGTTTTAGGTTAGGTTAAGGGTTTGGGTTTGGGTTTGGATTAGATATTCAATTCAATTCAATTCAATTCAATGCAAATTAACATTAATTTTCTTCCATTGATTTTGACAACATTCAACATCATTCTGTTCAAATAGTACAATTTACATAATACAAAGTAATATCAGTGTTTGCTCTAGGGTTGAAGTGTGGAGTTCGGTTAGTGAAGTCCCGGGGATGGGGGGGGGGGGGCACTCAGATATATGGGTGTACACATGCGCGTCCAAGAAAACGCGTAAAAGGGGTCCTTTTTTCAGGTGGAACGCGTAACGCGCGTTACGCGTTAAGGGGTCCAAAAACGCTGATTTTCAACAAAAGGGGTGCTTTTGACTAATCTGGCCGAACGCGTTTAGGGGGTATATTTTTCACTTTGGCACCAATATGTAAATGGGATATTTTCTGATATTTTCAGGGATTTTCACGGGGATTTACAGCCCGATTTCAGTTCAGGGAGTGGCGCGCGGCAGTGCATGCAGATGGATGCAAAAAAGAGAGGAGAATCGGGAGGGGAGAGTTCTACCGACGCAGCCATAGTGCATTAAACTCATGGGAGTACACAATTTGATGCCACTTATGTCTGAACTAAATACTAACTTTTGTAATTTGACAGAATACCATGCCTATATGTCATTTGTTTCTGTTTGTTTGCCTTTTGTGAAAATAGGTCAGTTAACCTGTTGACTACTGAATGAAAGGCTATCCTGAATTTAAGTCAATGTAGGTTAGTTTATCTTGTTGAGGGATTCAAATTTGAACAAACCTGTTTAGGGGGTAATATGTAAGTCAAACCTGTTTAGGGGGGTTGGATGATGAAAAACTGCGCAAAAATCCTCTTTTAGGGGTCTTTTTTCATCCAAGTATAAAACCTGTTTAGGGGGTATTTTGAAAACCCATGGACACGCATGTGTACACCCATATATCTGAGTGGCGCCCCCCCCCCCCCCCCCCGGGGGAGTATACTGAACATTGAGCAGTTGTCGGCGGAGCATTTTTAATAAGCCGACGCATGGTGTGATATAGGCGTCTCTTAAAGCTCACTTGTTTGCTGACCCACGGCGGGTCGACAAACTTTACCAGGCGATGCAGCATCGCGAGTCTTCTTACCATCCATGTAAATCATAAATGTGTAAATAAACGGGTTAAGGCTAGAGTTGATAGGTATGATCAAAGTCACGGTCAAGGCATACACTGACGTAGGTAGTGTCAGTAAACCTGTTTGGGTTAGGATACCCATCACGACGACGGGCATCCAGCAGCAACAGTCAGTGAGTATGATAACGGCCATACGTCGTGCCACCTTAAGTTCCCGTTTATAAGACGCTGTGTTGCGAGTGGCTTGAGAGCTGCGTCGGACCTTTACAAAAATAATGATATAGCTCACCACTATGTAAATAAATGATAACAGATTTACACCCACAAAGATAACTAGTGCAAACCACCAAACCGGTTTACGTTCTGAAGAAGTAAGCCTGGGAATGACACCGACAAGTTCATCGTCCGAATCCCTTTCTAACTCAAAAGAAACACTCATTTCACCAGGCTCAATGTGCAAAGGCAATCCAATGCACACATTAGACAGGCCGTATAATCCATCGATTTTGGACGGCAATATAACTAGTATCACCCCCATTATTACCGTAAAAAGCCAAATTAAAGAAATCAGCACCCGCGATCCAATTTCATTGAGTCTAAATCGCCCAAAGGGATTTAGAATACATAGCAACCTGTCAGTGGTTACCAACATTAGGGTGAAAACAGAGGATTCGCTCGACACTAACCCGAGGAACCCCGCAAAATTGCAAAGAGCAGATTCGCGCCACTGAGGAGCACTCAAGAAGTAGAGCTTGCCGTAGTAAAGGTCTGCAGAACTGATGATCAGCATGTACGCCCCCATCGTCCCATCAGCAACGGCGAGGCTAATCATCAAGTAATTTTGAACAGAAGCGCTACTTAATTTTTTGTCTCGAAGACGAAGAAAGACGACCACAAAGTTTCCAATGAGAGCAGATAATCCGACAATCCAACCAGCTACTCGAAGCATATTGTTTGGAATCAGACTTCCGCAGTTGTCAAGAGGATCGGGAGGAGCTGTGCTGTCACACGTTGTGTTTTCCCTTTGGAGTCCCTTTACCAAACAGCAAATTCGTTTATCAGAGGTCACTCTGAGCGCATAAAAGGAATCAACGAAGTTTATATTATGTTTTTATTTACTGCATCCATTTAATTGAAAGCGCATAGTCTGGGAGCCTGTCGCGAAATAGTCACCCCATTTCACATATGAGATTTGACCCAAACTAAAAAAGAACCAAAAAATGGTCTAAGTAACTATAGGGGTCAAATTTCATATGTAAAATGGGGCGACTGTTTTGGGACAGGCTCCTGGCCTATCACTACTGATAAAGAGCGTTCATTTTATAAAAAAATGTCCATTTTTTATTACTTATTATTTTTCAGTGTTGATTCACCAACGTCAAATCAAATACAGAGCGACTCAGAAAAAACGTATGGACCTTTAAAATTTCTGATTTTTTACATTTGGAAACTTTTAATGTGTATACTAATCTGACTTGTTGCTAGTAAATTGCCTTTCTCGATTCCATTGTTTCAAAAAGAAATGTGTACTTGCCGACAAAGAAACCGTTTTATTTCTTCCTTATGAAATTATAACCAAAATGTCATTTGAACTAATTGGCCTGTGTATGAATGTACAGAAGGGATTTTACTCATTTATGCCCATATACCTGTATTTGTAGGAAACGGAATCATTTAAATTGTTGATTATTCCTTATAGTGTTTGATTTCGGAAAACATTAAAAAAAAATCTTTATTGGCCAACTTGATGTATTACAAATCGTTTTGAAATTTGAAGTGATTTATGGGGTGTTGCAAGAAACTGATCGGTACTGACCAATCAAAATCATTGTTACAAGCGCATCTTCTTGAATGGGCAGGCCCTGAACCATTCAGAATAGTTGTTTTAATTTGCTTTACAATTTGCAATATTGATTGCAACTTTCTTGCAAAACCCCATTAGACTACCGTATAGGATGTAGCTGGTCAAAAATTGAATATATATGACGTTATACTATGCATTGGGTCTTTGTAAACAAAAGCATACTCACACATTTTCTAAAGACGTGAGCTCAGAAAACGCATTATGTTGCAGATAGTAAAGATCTATATTTAACAGAAATCTGGAACGAGAGGGGAAGGAAAGGAGAGAGTGGCATTGCTGATTATAGGTTTTTAAAGGATAAAGTTCAGCGTGAATGACAATAATTTCATGAACGAAAAACACTTGATTGTTGGTAAAGATTCTAAATGCTTTTTTAAAATGCTAAAGATATAAATACAATCATTACATACGCACAATACGCAATATATATACAGGGAAAACGTGCAATAGTTTTAGAATAAGCCCAAGTCATGTTTTTAAAAATGAATTGCGTTTGGATAACATTTAAGATGTTATATAAAATGCTCTTCAACAGTTTACTCCATGTTTTTTTTTTCTTCAAGATTTTAATGTATATTTATATGTATTTTAAATAATGTATTGTTGATTGTATCGAATAAATGACTTCTGAAGAGGAAAAAAAAAACGATAATTTCTTAATCTAACTAGTGCAGTCCAAAAATCTGGAGATCCTAGCAAGCAGACAGGCCATGAGACCGAAAATGTCGGTCTAGTGAACCCTCAGAAAAGTTCTCGAAAGTTCCGGGATGGTGATCACTCGCACAGGGGCGTGCGCCTGTAATCCAGCTACCAGTGGAAGTTATGAACTGATTCAGCGGACCCAGGTTCGATACTGAATCACGTCTTTCGGATGGTGACGTTAAAGGTCGGCCCCAGACGTAAATAATCATATCTGATTGATACACGTCTGTAAAAACCCAATTACACACACAGTCGGTATCGTGAACTCTACTAAAACTTTTCAGAAGTGAGACATTCGGGTACGTGGGCTGTCGATCTCATTGGCTGTAGCCACAAAAGCAAAGTGTTTGGAAACAACTGTATATACTTCAGAGAAGAGCTGAGTCAAGTGGTGGATCCAGGGGGAGGGGCACTTGCGGCCCGTGCCCCCCCCCCCCCCTTGGAAGAAAAGTATGCATTTTGACCATAAAGGATTCGCCGTTTTGTTGATTGTGCTCCCCCTCCCCTTTAGAATGAAAAAATACGGGTCTACATTTTCCATAAGTTGACAAACCTGCATTTGTGTGCCCCCCCCCCCTTATACTAAATCCTGGATCCGCCCCTGGCTGAGTCTATTTGGGTTTGAAGAGGCGAATGTAATAGATCTGTTGAGTTGCAGAAAGCTCACAGCTAGACAGGGAATTTTTCAATCCCTCTTCTTTTAGAACTTGGCTTGACCGAATTTGCTAGATTTAAATCGATCAAGATATAATCATTCATAGAAAGGAAGTTGTTAAAGGGATACGCCACCGGGCGGCCGTGGGGAACGTCAGGATTGCGTAAGCCCCATTCACCCGTACACAAAGTTTGTGCGTCGAACGCGTCCGTTGGACTAAGTGGGATTACATTTCGACTGCACGAAGCCGACCGAATCTCGCACGAGAGGCTCGAGCTCAGGCGGAGCGTGCATGTTTGTGCGGCGACCAGTCTATCCGAGGTTTGCGCCCCGCGGGGCAACGGCATGATCAGGTAACGATCGCGGTGCCCTCTCGCGGCATGAAAACGTCCACAATCTGCGGTTGAGTATCCCTTTAAAATATCTAACAAGCGATTTCATTACCAGGTTCCACACTGCATTAATCATTCTCAATATCAGGGCACTACCCCTTTAGGATTTATTTTTGCCCGAATGCTTTGTAGGCATCAGATCTGGTGGCAAAATGGGATTTTAGGAGAAGAAAAGAAAATTTGCCTAAGTCCTTCTGGGCATGGAAATTAATCCTAGCAATTGTAAACTGTCTGCTTGCTTTGTATTTCCGCTGAAAATATACGCATACATCATCAAGTGTACATGGTAGCTACTTACATGTGTTTTAGATTAACAAGACCAACGAAGGAATCATAGGATATGTCGTGGAATGGATTGCTGCTTAAAAACCTATGAAGATATAAAATCAAGAATATAAAGTCAGGTTATATAAAATGTTATTTCTATTTAACTCATAGCATTTCAGCATTTTCTTAAAGTCAAAATAAATAGGTTTTTCCTCCACTAATTGGTCTAAAAAAATTCTTCTTTCCACTCCTACATAGCTGTCTCACCTTTTAAAGGTGCAGGCGAGACGAAGGGATCCTAATGGCCTACGCCCGTCAAAAATGTTAAAGTTTACTTGCACGACTTTCTTGTGATAAATGACCTCGCAACCATGCATCCTACTGTGACCAAACTTGGGTCAAAGATTTTCATGGGTGACCTTTATGGTGCTGTGGATGTTCACATGCTGGACCATAGGGTCATTTGAGGTCATAATTATATCATTTTAGTTTAAATTAAGGTTTTAGCCACAAAAATCTCTTTATGACTAGTATATTTGTATATTGTTCTACATGCAACCAAACGTGGGCCAGGGATGCTCTTTGGCGAAATTAATGGAACAGGCAGGCGACACAAAATCTGACTATTGCCTTGTTTAAGAAAAAGTATATTAGATGAACCAACGTGAATGAAATTTCTAAATTCCAACCTCCCATCTCGTCCCTCTTCAGCGCACACAAAACTTTGTAGCTCAAAGTTTGGGATGTTGGCCTTCCCTCGTAACGGCATATCCTGCTCAGTCTATTTCGTCTGTTGAGGATATAATTGAGCATATCATCACTGGCAGTGTTATGCGTCATGCTACAAGCCATGAAATCCCTTATCCTCTACAGTATGGCTTTAAAGCAAGAATGTGATATGAAACGCAACTTGCAGGATATATAGGAGATCTGCAGAACAACTTGCAACAGGGAAAGCAAACATATGTCATTGTACTGGATTTGAGCAAAGCCTTTGACAAGGTTGGCCACCAACGCCTCGCCAAGAAGCACCACTACTATGGCATCAAAGAACATACATACATACATACATACATGGATGCAACTTTAATTGACAACATATTTACAAACTGTGTTAAAGACCATTTTAATTCAGGGATTTTTTGCTCTGATTTTTCTGATCACATGCCAATTTTTGCTATCAATAAAGGTGACTCCATTGCTGCCGATGACAAACGTAAAATATTTCGACGTGTTATCAGTGAAGATAAGATTGATGTTTTCAAGCAAGAACTATCTAGCATTGATTGGTCCTGTATATATGAATTGCATGATGCTAATGACTCGTATGACTTGTTTATTAATACATTCTCAACTTTGTATGATTTGCATTTTCCTTTAGTTGAAATGAAGGGTAAGAAGAAATGTAGAAAACCCTGGATTACCCCAGGTCTCCTGAAATCAATCAATCAAAAAAATAAGTTGTATTATATATATGTAAAAAATCGAAGTGAGGTAAATCGGAAAAAGTATACTGATCATAAAAATCTGCTGATTAATATTGTCCGCCAAAGTAAACGGAGGTATTATGATGATGTATTTCAGTCAACTCAATATGACATTCGGAAGACATGGTCTCACATAAATGAATTGTTAGGGAAAAGGAAACAAACATCACTTCCAAATGCAATGTACCATAATGATTTATCGTTAACGTCTAATCAACAAAAGGCTGAATATTTTAATAAATATTTTATTAACTTGCCTTCTAAGATAAGCAACGATATACCTGTTGTCCAAACATCCTTTAGGGAATATTTGTCTGTACAACCTCACTCTTCCTCAATGTATCTAAGTCCAACGTCGCCATATGAAATTGTGAAATTTGCATCAACTCTAAATCCATCAAAGTCATGTGGCTCAGATGACATTTCTCCAAAGGTAGTTAAACTTTGCATACAGAGCATTGTTGATCCCTTATCGTATATCTTCAATAAGTCTTTGTCACAAGGTATTGTTCCACAAAAATTAAAGCTAGCAAAGGTAATTCCTGTTTATAAAAAGAATGATTGCAAATGTATAGAAAACTATCGACCAATTGCTTTGTTGCCTATATTCTCAAAGATTCTTGAAAAAATTGTGTATAAAAGATTGGATGATTATCTTCAATTGCAAAATGTCTTGATTCCCCAGCAATTTGGATTTCGAAAAAATAGTTCTACAAGCATGGGCGTATTGAATTTAGTCAATACTGTTATTAATGCCATCGATAGGGGAAAGTATTGTATTGGTGTATTTTTAGATTTGTCAAAGGCATTTGACACTATTGATCATATCATTCTCTTAAGTAAGTTAGAGCATTATGGTATCCGTGGCGTAGCTTTAGCGTGGTTTGAAAATTACCTACACAATAGACAACAATTTGTGGTGGTTAATGGAGTAAAATCACAACTGGGGAAAGTTAAATGTGGTGTACCGCAGGGCTCAGTCCTTGGTCCCTTGTTGTTTCTGATTTACATTAATGACATAATAAATTCGTCTGGTTTGTTTACTTATTCACTTTTTGCTGACGACACTTGCTTACTTGCTCATCATAAAAATATTTTATCTTTAATCACCTCTGTAAATAACGAAATTAGGAACACGTTTGAATGGTTTTGTTGTAATAAATTGTTACTAAATACAAGCAAATCACAATATGTTGTCTTCAGAACAAGAGGTAAAAAAATCCCTGATAATATTCCTCCATTGATAATAGGTGGAAATCACATTGACCGAAGCCAAAACGTACGATTTCTTGGTGTCTTAGTAGATGATCATTTGTCATGGAAAGATCACCTCAATCATGTATGTACTAAAGTTTCTCGAAGCGTTGGTGTGATCTCCAAATTGCGCTTTTATCTACCAAAAGAAACCTTAATTACTTTGTATAATGCTATAGTTATGCCTCATCTGATGTATTGTAATGTTGCATGGGGAAATACATATAAAATTCATATAAATAAGTTAGTAGTTCTTCAGAAAAAAGTTGTGAGATATATTACTCATTCAGACTATAAAAGTCCAAGTTTACCATTGTTTATTCACCTACATATTTTACCTTTTGAAAGATTGGTTACGTTAAATTGCTTGATTTTCATGTTTAAAACATTGAATGCACATAATTCATTCTTGAAGGATGCTTTTGTTTTAAATTCTACCATTCATACTCACAATACACGCCAAAGTAATTTTATTCATCAGCCTCTTGCGAGAACACAAATTGGGTTACAGTCGTTCATAACGGTTTGTATCAAGGAATGGAATAACTTGCCCTTGGAAATTAGGTCAGCTACAACATTGTCTAGATTTAAACATATGTGTCGTAAATATCTTGATGAAATATTGAAAACCAATGCTAATTAGACTGGGAAGCCATTACATGTACATTGAGTCATTTTTACCTGGACTCATAGAGAGAAAGTTTGTGTGTGTGTGTGTGTGTGTGTGTGTGTTTGTGTGTGTTGGCGTGTATGTACGTTAGTATATCATTTATTTTTACCTATAATCCTATAATCACCTTGTAGATATGTTCCTATTTCATTGCCTAGTGCTTATAATGTAAATGATTTATAATCGTTTTTATATGTATCTTTGTGCATTGCTAATCATTATCTTTTACCATTGATATCACTCTTTTTAATTTTGTCCGGGGGCCCCTCCACAAGCTCTGCTTCTTCGGGGTCCCAACCCGTTCATTGTCCTCTTTATGTTATCTATATAAAAATGTCAATATGTAACTGTCTGCAATGAATTGGTAAATAAATTGAAATTGAAATTGAAATTGAAAACAGATGGATTGAAGACATTCTCTCTAACCGTACTCAACGAGTTGTGCTGGAGGAACAAACATCATACACAGGGGCAGTGAGGTCTGGTGTGCGGCAATGCGTCAATGACATGCCCGAACACCTTAATTCCAGTATTAGACTCTTTGCCGACGACACTCTGATTTACATGACAGTCAAAGCAGCCAGCGATGCCAAACATCTCTAGGCCGACCTCGATGCACTAGCAGACTGGGGCCAGACGTGGCTCATGGAGTTCAATCCTGATAAGTGCCAGGTCCTGCGCGTCACCCGTAGAAGACACCCAGAGGTCTTTCAGTACACCCTCCATGGTAAACCTCTCAAGAATTTCCCAGCAGTGAAATACCTAGAGGTCACAATTTCCTCTGCTCTTTGCTGGAACAGGCATGTTGACAACATCTGGAACAAAGATAACACATCCCTTGCCTTCCTACGCAGCAACCTGAGGATCACCTCCACCCTACTCAAAACAATGGCTTACCATTCTCTGGTGAGACCACTTCTAGAATATGTGGCTCCTGTGTCGGACTCACATGCTGAGAGGAATATCCAGAAGACGCGGTCAGTGGTTTCGGCGATACCAGATTCAATGGACCGACAGATTGGCATTTCTTATTAATTAATTCCTTTGTCGGGGGAAGGGAGGTTTGAACAAAGACAAGCCGCACCTGCCCCCGACAAAGGAATTAATTAATAAGGTTGAAGATTTGTCAATCTGTCGGTCAATTGAATCTGGTATCGCCGATACCACTGACCCGTCTCCATGGTCTAGTGGTTAAGGCTTTGGCGTTCTAAGCCAACGACCCAGCGGAGACAATTTTTCAAAAAATGTTAAACGGGAGGACAGCTCTGGGGAACTTTAATTTAAGTTACGCAACCATTATTCTCTCATTTCCTTTCACATTATATAAATATATACACACACACACACACATATATATATATATATATATATATATATATTTATATATATATAAAAGCATGCTTTTTAAGGTTATCCGTTAATCCATGTCTGTTATTGGTTCATATTTTCTTATTTCTTTTTTTAAAACTTGTTTTAATCCTTCTTTTCAGATAAACTTTGCTCACGATTGTTGAGATTTTCTTTCTTTTGCATACTTTAAAATCTGTTTAAGAGGTTACTGATATAATGTTCTTTCATACACAAATGAATACATAAACTATACAAATAAAGAGTCAGATATACTTGGGGTTCAGGATTAATGCAATAAGTCATTATATCACTGTTTGAATTACCTTTTAATTCGCTTGATGATAATGAATTCCGGAATTGCATTCTTAATTTAAGTAGTCATCATGGTCATGAGGCTGCTCGACATTTAGGTAGATCGTGTTTCTATGATGATTCTATTATAACTGAAATTAACGCTAGAACGCAAAAGTTCAATTTTGATTTTGACTCTGATTTGACTCCTAGTTACAATCCATTTTACTGTAAATCAGTTCAGATCTTACTCAACTGAAAATTTAATGACGGGCTCCCTTTACTTCATTGCAATATAAGAAGTATGAACAGGAATTTTGAGTCACTAAAAATTCTACTTGATAAAAACTCCACTGTACCACTCTCAATCATCGGATTAACTGAAACATGGATAACCGAGTGCCAAGATCAAAAGCGACTTTCTTTACCTGCTTATAACTTCGAATCAAATCATAGGACAAATAAGCATGGGGGTGGGGTTGCATGTTGTATATCTAATAAACATTACTATTCTATTATTCCTGAATTCACTCTTCTGACCGAGTGTCTATAGAATCTCTTTTTATTCATATTAAAATAGTGGAAACAAAGATATTATTATTGGTATAATTTATAGACCTCCCAACTCAAATCTAAATTCATTTCTTCTTTCATTACAGGACATTCTTCATGATCCTCGATTAAGTAATAAAAATTGTTTTATAATGGGTGACTTCAATATTGATTTGTTTAACACGTCTAATGGTCACTCTTCTACCCATGAATTCCTAGATAATCTTTTAGCCGCTTCTTTCATGCCACTTATCTGTAGGCCTACCCGATTGACGGACACTTCTTCTACTCTTATCGATAATATTTTTGCTAATGTTTACCCGCCACCAAAAGCTGGGATTATTGTATCTGATATTTCAGACCACTTTCCCATATTTGCCCACTTCCCATTATCAAAACAAGTTCTGTGGCTCCAGACATACTCCATCTCTAAGTCGTCATATTACAGAAAATAACTTGAAGAGACTAGCATTATCTTTATATCTTGAAAATTTGACAAAATGTTTTCAGCTCAAGTAATGTTGACGAATCATTTGACTGTTTTATGAATATCCTTCATAAACATCTTGACAAAACAATTCCTTTAACTGAAAACAAAAATATAAGAAAAATCCAAAACTTCCCTGGATTTCGAAATCTCTTCTACGGTAAAAAAAAAAAAAAAAAACAATCTCTATTATAAATATAAGTCAAACCCTTGTGTCAAAACTCGTGCAAAATATACATTTTATAAAAATGTTTTGACTAATAAAGTGCCAAAAAATCTTACTACTCAAAACAGCTAGAACGCTTTAAAAACTATCCTCAAATGACTTGGAAAGTAATTAATAATGTATTCAATAAAGACAAAAAGAATAATTAACCAATAAAATAATACATGAAAATAGATAAATTGACGATAACAAGGATATATGTAATGTTTTCAACAGATATTTTACCAATATTGGTGCAGATTTAGTTCAAAATATTCCTGCAACTGAAATTTCTTTTACGAGATTTTTGAACAATCCCAACCCTAATTCGTTATTTCTATTTGCTACTTATACAAAAGAGTTATTCGAAATTGTGAACAATTTGCCAAGCAAAAAGAGTTCGGGATATGACGAAATTATAATATTTTGTTTTAAAATATTATTCCGCAAATTGCGCAAACTCTCGTTCATATATTTAACCTTTCACTCTCTACCGGATCCGTACCGAAACATATGAAGATAGCTAAGGTTGTCCCTATCTATAAAAAAGGCGATCAAACGAATATACGTAATTATAGACCGATATCTCTACTGACCTCTCTTTCAAATGTATTGGAAAAAAAATTGTGTATTCTAGAATGTTATTTTCTTAGAGTTCTCCAAGGCCTTCGATACAAGTTACCATAAAATACTTTTTAAAAAATTGTCTCATTATGGGGTAAGAGGAGAGGCCTTGGAGTAGTTTCAAGATTACCTTTTTGATAGAAAACAGTTTGTTTCTCTGAAGGGTGAAAGCTCTCCGATGCAAAGTCTTGATTATGGAGTTCCACAAGGCAGTTTACTTGGGCCTTTACTTTTCTTAATTTACATTAATGATATTCAACTTTGTTCACACGTGCTTTCCTTCATTTCATTTGCAGATGACTAAAACATCTTTATATCTGATCCAGACCCACATATTCTTCTTAGAACGGCAAACTCCGAATTGGAAAATGTTTCACAATGGATGAAATCCAACAAATTGGCTATATATATATATATATATATATATATATATTACAGATTGTGCTACGATTGGGATTTAATACATATTACATTACATCAGGATATTCATTCTTTAAATAATTATTCATAATTGTTGATGCACAGTCTCTCTGTCTCTTCAGCCGTCGATCTGTTGACGCGCCAGGCACCTTGGCATGTACGTCTGAGCATTTAAAACTCCCATCTCCCTAGTTTGTCAGAGGAATGAGAAATTTCATTATAAGGCAAATGTCCCATTTCAAGGTCCATATAGTTCGCATAATTTATTCAAACAGATGCAGATTACTAAGAACATAAACAGTAACGAATGCCATAAATGCTTGCCTATTCGTGAATTCGAATTCCTTGACGTTCATCAGGGCGCACGTATGTTCGTTGAATACACGACCAGTAGGCGCTTCGACGCCGCCGACATTTTGACAGAATGTGCGGGCGCTGGCGCGAGAGGCCGCTGATTATTTGCCGATTCTGCTTAATAAGGTCACATGAGGGCGCAAACAACATTTTTTTGTATTTTTAGTTACCAATGCTTCAAAAAATGGTTTAAAATTCCAAATTAAGTAGCTGAATGGGTTAGGCATGTTATAGTTCAGGATGCGTGTTTTTCTGTGCCCAAACCTTCAATATAATAAATTTAAATCATCCAATCGCATATCTAAGCTCATTTCCCGATCATCACTCGTGAGGGAAGGTCATTAACATCCTCATTGTCATAATACTAACCATTAATACTCCATATTTCATGAAAGCAATTTTTTTCACAAAGGGGCAAGATATTTGATTTCTAGGGATATTCACCATACTGGGGAAGAAATTGTGCTAGAGGAATAGGATTCCTTTGGTCAGAACAGACATTTTTCATTCGGCGCACGTCTTTTGAATTAAACCCTTCTTATGTATCATGAGTGCACTTAATTGTAATGCCAAATGCATCGCCAATAAGAGATGAAGATGAGCCATCCCTCGTCAGAGAAGATGAGCCACTCCCCTTCAGAGTTGAAAATGATCCACCTCTCCAAATAGAGGAAGATGAGCCATCCCCCATCCGAGGTGAAGATGAGCCACCCCCCCCCCCCCCTTGACGGCATCCCCCTTGCCAAAAGCCCCAAATCATGTGGCATATATTTTTTTCTTGACTTGATTTATAAACTCAATTACTCTTACTAACTTAGCATGGGCCTAGTACTAGTAGGCCCATGCTCTAGTAATACAATAAAAGTTTTTTCTTCTCCTTATCAGCAAAAATTTTGGACTTCAGATTTGGGGTTTCCATGAGGGTCTATCCACTACTAAGTGAGTAGTGGATAATACTCGTAGGCCTATTGCCTTTTTGGTCACAAGATCTAAATATTATACATACCTGGAGTTGGAATAGATTGGAATCAATCATATAATACTGATTTAAGAAATACTAGTACTAGTTGTAGGGAATCTATCTCGTCCATTAAATCGACTGTACAATTAAATATGTCTGTGGTGGGTGATCTGGCAAGTCTTGTTGTAGTTGTACGATCTATTTTTTCTCTCTCACTGTAATAATATATCTCTACCGTACATGTAGTTATATGTACGCTCTACGCCGCAGGTACGGAACGGTACGCAGTACCCTACCTGGCTGGGTTGGTTTTGCCTTGAAAAAAAACCATGAAAGAGTCGATATCGAAATAAAAACATATATATATATATTTAATAAACAACCAGTTTGTATCCAATTGTTGCTCATTTTACAGCATGTAAAATAGGGTAGACATATATGTAACGAACGGATACATGGTCAGCACACTTGAACTTTTCTGAAAAATGAACTTGTTTTCCCATGCTGGCTACGTCGATGTCGTACTTGCCCCTCGGCTAAAAATGGTGAAAATATCTAGATTACATATCCATCGATCACAGAAATAGGTGGCTTGTCTCGAATGGGTAGGGTGCGGGAGCGGGATGGGAGCGGGAACGGGCACACCCTTTCGAGACAAGCCCCCCCCCCCCCGGTTATCTCGAATGGACGCGTTCCCAGCGAGAAGTTCAATGGACGCGCCACTTCGAGACAACCGGGGGGGGGGGGGGCTTTCCTCGAATGAGTGTGTTGAGTAGACTTTTGTAATAGACGTTTTAGAATTTTTTTTGAAAAATGTACTCTTGCTGGTTTTTTCGTTTTTCTTTTGTCTAAGATGTAGAAAATATAACCGGCAGTGGCGGCACCAGGCTTTTTAAAGTGGGGTGGGGGGGGGGGGGGGGGCAAATGGGGGGCAAAAGAAATTGTTGGGGGCAAGGGCGGACAAGCAAAATTTTCCACCCTTTTATTTTTTTCACTCCGAAAATTATTGGGGGCAACTGGGGGGCAAATGCCCCCCCCCCATGCCCCCCGGTGCCGTCACTGATAACCGGGGGTTGTCAAATGAATGTATGAGGTTGCATGAATTCATAATGGAATGTTCATTTAAAATTCAAAGGTCTAGTCGGGCAGACAGTCCAGAATAGAATGTTAATTCACTGCGGCGTATTTTTTTACGGGGGGGGGGGGCACAAGATGGCCATGCCCCACCCCTGGTGGGTGAGTAAGAAAATAGGAAGATGAATGAGGAAGATGAAAAAATAATCCCGGGAAAATGTAAATAGGGGTCAATTTTCGCAGACTCTGGTGGTTTCCTCCCCGCGTATAGGTGGGGGGGGGGGGGGGGGGGTTAATTTCCTAAATTGCCTGGATAGGGGGTCCAATATCTCAGAAAATTTCCCGGGATAGGGGGTAAAACAAATTCCAACTTCTCCGGAATAGGGGGTCACTTTTGAAAAGGAGTTACGAGCATAGGCCTACCCCTGGTATGGGGAGTTGGGGGCCGGGTACAAACGACCTTTTGATGTGAGTTTTGACTTTTGATAGTGGGTATTGATAGAATGATAGTGGCATTAAAAGGTGTTTCTAACTTTGGAAAGATGATAAACACACCTTGGCTTATGTCAGCACATGTCTGTAACACAATTTCACAATATTTAACAGGTCACGCCACAAAAATAAAAATAAATTAACAATCCTAGCTACGCCACTTGCCCTTTCTTCCCCGTGTGTTTTAATGCATAATTATTCAATTCTCCGATTTATTTTGCACAAATAATGATTTCCTTGTCAAAAGCATTTTTAGATACCGTTTTTTTATATTTTCTACATCTTAGACAAAAGAAAAACGAAAAAACCAGCAAGAGTACATTTTTCAAAAAAAATTCTAAAACGTCTGTTACAAAAGTCTACTCAACACACTCATTCGAGGAAAGCCCCCCCGGTTGTCTCGAAGTGGCGCGTTCATTGAACTTCTCGCTGGGAACGCGTCCATTCGAGATAACCGGGGGGGGGGGGGGCTTGTCTCGAAAGGGTGTGCCCGTTCCCGCTCCCATCCCGCTCCCGCACCCCACCCATTCGAGACAAGCCGAAATAGGTCAGTTTAGTTTTAAAAAATTGCAAAAATAAAAATATTAGCCGATGAAAATGGGCACACAATTAATTCATTATTATTCATAAAGTTTTAAAACATTTATACATTAGAAAATTAAAGTTATTTTTGATATATTTATGTGATATTAGTTAGCTTCAATGAAAGAGCTTGATTCATACATTTTCATTAATATTCCTACATCTATGACATTCTCGGGGCATTAATTGGCTGAATCATATTTTGAGGGGTATTTTGGCTCATTATCGCGTGGAAGGTGGTAAATAGATGCAAGTCTGCCCGGCGGTGCTCACTGAACCGGTTCAGTGATTCCCTCATTAACATTTCAAAATGGCCCATCCCACGAAGTGAGCGGTGCAAACATAGGTGGGCGGTGCTGGTGGGCTTTTACTAATGGTCAGAAAGGACAGAGTCGGTTCATGTCGGTCAATAAGGAGTTTTCGGATGTGTCAACTAGAACGCCGTCCTAGATCCTCCCAGCGACAATGGACTGCTTTGTGTTAACTGCGTACCAAGTAGGTGAAGCATGAAACTAACAATGGATGAAGCGAGGTTCACGTTTTAGAGAAGACGGCAAAACCATGTTTGACGCGTACTCGATCTGACTTGTGGACGATGGAGAAGCCAGTGGACGGTTGAGCCGTTCTTGCACAAAGCGCGGTATGCAGCTAACACAAAGCAGTCCATTGTACCTGGGAAGATCTCGGACGGCGTTCAAGTCCACACATTCGAAAGCTCACTAATGACAGTTGAGTGACCGCCTTGACTGTCCATGACGGTCGAGCTTCGGTGTTGATACGGTCTACAACAGTCTAGTACGGTACTACTTCGGTTCACTACGGCCCAATACAGTCAGCAGACTGTCACGTTACGACTTTGAAAAGCTAGGTACACAAAGTTCTACACACCACTGAAAATGCCAAGACCAACTGAAAGAGAAAGCCAACCACAGGGGAGGAGGAGGAGAAATCCCGAAACCCTCACCTCCTGCTGGATACCCCAAACACAGTGAGGCATAGCAATGGGAAGTGCAGGCCACCAACCCTAACCCTTAACCTGCTGAGCCTGACCTAACACAGGCTGGTCCTGACCTAGAAGAAGAGGACCAGGAAGAGGAGGATAATGGGGAGCCTGCTGCCGCTGTGTCTGGTTCTGCTTCCAGTGAGGGGGGGGGGGGGGCGAGGGGGGGGGGGAGCAGGAGATGATTGATTTGCTAACTGGTTGGAGGAAACCCCCTGCCTCTACGACACGATTACAAGAATAACACCAAGAAAACAAGACTGTAGGCTGAGAAAGCTGCAAAATTATAAGGCCTGCACAGTCAAGCAGCTTCTCAACCTGGAAGACAGTCAGGTTTGGAAGGCTGCTTGATGTGGCCAAGCAAGAAGATAAAGGCTTCAAAAGGCATGATAAAACATTAAAGTTGTGCTGAAGGTTTGCAAAAGCGTAGAGTGGTAGCGTCTCTTCTAAAATGGCTTACGAGACGTCGTAGACCGTTGTTGATCGTTGTAACGACCGTTAATGCGGGTGCTCTCACACGAGAGCTACAGCCAACTTACGGTTATGACGGTTGAAGTCGGTTACGTGCCCGTCCTAGACTTTGACGGTCGGGCGTTTGTAAAGGCTATACAACGACACAGCAAATGTCTGTTACGGTCCTTTCCTAAGGTCTGTAACGGTTTGGAATCGTCGTTATTACGGTGTGTAATGGTCTGCAACGGTTTGTAACAGTCGTTACTACGGCCAACAACGGTCTACGACAGTCTCGTATGGAAAGTTTTGAACATGTTTCAAACTTTCTCTGCATATAACGGTCTGTACAACGGTTCTTAAAACGGTTTTGTACGGTCTACTACGGCCTTATTACGGCAGTATTACGATTCAGAACGGTCAAGAAGAGGAAAACAAAAATAGAAAGAAAAAGAGGGAATGGAAAAGGGAAGTAATAAAGAAGGAAAATTTGGCCATAGTTTCGCTCACGAGCGACACTGGAAAGTTAATATTCGGGCAAAAAGCGTCCCCCTTCTGCAATAGGTTGCATCCCCCGCCCCCTCCCCCAAGGATTTTCAAAGTTCCGAAATTCCGGCAACCACCACTTTATATTCGGGCAGCTTATTTCTAGATCTATTTTTGTTTTTGGAGAAAAAAAGCTTTTTTTATGGGGGGGGGGGGGTGCTCCAAAAAAAAATTACACCTAAAATTCCTGAAAAATGTTGGAAAATTCTACCCAGCGAGCCGCACCGTGCCACGCCGCGACCCGACTGTTTAGTAAAAGCGTGCTGGTGCGAATTTGAATGCATTTTACGTGCATTTTTAATTTGAACGCGCTTTTTACACGTTTATGTGAGAAAATCATGAAATCGCATGCTAATAAAAATTGAATAGAACGAACTAGTTAGCTTTTGGAATGTTGATCTCGGTGATCATTCAAATTTGCTCGAAATTGAATTATCGCATCTTTAAATCGGATGCAAGTTTGACGAAATTGGGTGGGAAAACCTATATTATTATTATTACCGTTATTTTCATCATCATTACGGGCGGCCTGGCCATAGAGAGTTTGGGGAATCCTACCCAGAGGCCGGTACTTTGGTTAAATTAAGTATCATTTCTCAATTAATTTGTTATTATTTTTATTTTTTATTTTTTTTTGTTGGGGGGGGGGGGGGGAGGGGGAGGGACTGGAATATCCTTTGAACAAAATATATTCATGATATAATACAACGGACGTATATTCCAACTGCAAAAAGATATAACATGATAACTCATTTGGGTTAACATACTTCTAAGTGTCGTGCGTTATTTCTACAACTTCATGGAATTAATTTTAGGCGATATATTATCTGGCAAATTTGCAGCAATATGTAAAGCTATGTGTATAGGGTGATTAATGGGGTGTTGCAAGAAAGTTGCAAGAAAGTTGCGATTGATTGCAAGTTGCAACTGATCGGTACTGACCAATCAGAATCATTGTTGCAAGCGCATCTTCTTGAATGGGCAGACCCTGAACCATTCAGAATGGTTGTTTTAATTTGCTTTACAATTTGCAATTGATTGCAACTTTCTTGCAACACCCCATTAGTTTCACTTACAAGTACGAAAGCTCTTGAAGTTCGGTAAAGTTGATGGAATCCACACTTCGTATCGCATTAGACGATAAATTCCTGAAAAATGAGATAACGTATAAATATGCCTAGTCAGGGAGGAAGACATATGGAATGACCTTGAGATTGATGTAACGAAAACGATTAAATAAAGCAGGGTCAATGGGTGGGGGTGGGGGGGGGGGGGGGGGGAGTAACGAAAAAAAAAAAGAAAAAAATAGAACGCAATCCGACAGGAACAGGGCTCGCCTCACCTCCATCCCCTCTCCCCTGGATCCGCCTCAGCACAGAGATGATGAAAGTAATTTATCTAGACATTTTCTGTCCATTATGTAATGTACATAGTGCAATTTATGACCACAACATATTTACACAAATCTAAAGCATCATTGCTCATGCATTACTGATTATTACGAAAAGTTAAACCTTTATTCCATTTTGTGGAGTTAATACACTTTAACCCCTTTTGGGGGAGTTCATATACTTGGCTGGAAGTAGCCGATACGAAGGTCCTGCTTTCGAGCTGATGTCAGGCAACTATGATCTTACCTATATCATATCAATCCAATCATGAACAAATGCAATAAATTTTACTTTTTTTGTACCCAAAATACATGTTGTAATTTAAATGCAGTGAATTCAAAATCGTTTAGAATGTGTTTTAAACAAAATATCTATTACTCTCAAAGTTTTTATGATTAATGTAACAAGGACTGACTACAAAGATAGTAGGTGTTTCTAGTACAAGGTTACCGTTTAATATGTCTAGAGTTGAAGGATCAGTTTAAGAACGTCATCATAATCAAGCTAAGAAATTTCTCAATCGTTGTCATTAATTTGAAATGTTGTTATTATGAATAATTTTCTGTAATCTGAGGAACGAACGAGATGACGTCTTATCACTTTCCATCCATAAGTCCAGCAAATGGAAGGAACTGTGCATTTTTTTCATATATGCATGAAGTTTGATATCTAGGTAGAGTTTTTGATGCTGAATAATTCTGGATATTGGGTCACCTAAAATTCGGGTCCTGGGGCCCGTTGTGCCCATTTTAAAGAAAACATGGTTCTCTCTAAGGGTATCTTCCCTTCATGATTGATTATATTGATATACTATTTATTATGTAGGATATCCTGGCTTCTGAATTCAGACAGGTGCTTTAGGTGCCCATTTTTTCACATAAAGGGTCATCGATCATATATCAAAATTTTATAATTATAGACATTATATCTTTGAAATCAACAAGATATGTGGCGCAGGTGCCCATTGTGACCAAAAAGCCCCAAGAAAGGCCCAAATGAATCGATGTGCAATATATACACTGTTGGTCATAATGTTAGCATAATTCGTATTTTCATAGTCATCCGTTGATTTAATCATATTTAAAAGCCTAAATAGATAATATTGACCAGGTTCATTGATTACATAATGATTTTGTATTGTCGAGGTAAAAGTCAGTCAAGTGGAACATTCCATAACGTGGCCTTATTGCTGTTTGGTGCTATGAAAGGCAGAGCCTCCTTTCTGCTGTTGTTTTGCTGTCCATTTCGTGCAGAAAGCCTACGTGTGTTAACAGCCCGTTTTCAGAGTTAGCTTGATCAATTCCTACCAAATTTGGTACATTGATTCCTTACACTATGCCTCGCCCAACGGCACTTGCAATTCGTCAGAGGGTCCTTGCACTCCGACGGAATGGACGGACACAGGCCCAGATTGCAGATATTCTTGGACTATCGCAGAGTTGTGTGTGCCGCATCCTCAGAAGACATCGAGAGGCGATTACTTTGAGTCCAGAGAGATCTACAGGTCGACCACGAAGAACATCCGCACGGGATGACCGTCAACTGCTGAACATGTGCCGTTGGAACCGGAGAATGCCAGCGAGTCGTCTTTGCCACTTGTGGAGGAGGCACTTCGGAGTGAACGTTTCACGGGAAACCGTCAACAGGAGACTTGTCCAACATGGCTACAGAGCTCGGCGAATGACCAAGGTTCCACATCTCACTGTTCGCCACCGGGTTGCTCGGCTCCAGTGGGCTAGGAGGCACAGGAGATGGCAGCTTGGTCACTGGCGCCATGTAATCTTCACTGATGAAAGCCGATACATCCTTGACCGCACCGATGGGAGGCAGAGGGTTCGACGATTGTGGGGCGAGAACCTCCGTAATGACTGTGTCCAGGAAACCAATCAAGCAGATGGAGGCTCAGTGATGGTATGGGTCGGAATACATTATGGCGGAAAAACACCATTGGCTGCACCTGAAGGAAACTTCAACGCCGTCGTGTACCGCGATATCCTGGAACGCCATTGTCTTCCATACGCGAGAAGAGTATATGGCAATAACTTTCAGCTCCAAGACGACAACGCTCGATCACATAGGGCACGTCTGGTGAGGGAATTCCTTGACGCAGAGGACGTGCAGCAGATGCCTTGGCCTGCCTGTTCCCCCGACATGAACCCCCATTGGGCACGCCTTGGATGCATTGGGCCGTGCCATCAATGAGAGAAACAATCATCCTCAAAATGTGCAGGAGTTAGCCCAGGCACTGATCGAAGAGTGGGATGCACTGTCCTTGAACACCATCAACAACCTTGTGGACAGTATGCCACGGCGTGTGGAGGCACTGGTGCGTTCCAGAGGTGGCCATACCAGGTACTAAGTGACCCAATAAGATTAAAAAGAGGAACACTTCCCTTCAATCATCAAAAGATTCCAAGATTTTATTTTTCACGATAAAATTATCATGGTTAACCATTTACCAAAAACGATACATTTTTTCAAGGAATCCAAGGTCTGGATGATTGTGTTTGTCAAAAGTGGTTTAAACCAGTGTATAAAGTTTGCATGAATTAACTTTTGTCTTATATTTTTTATTTCATATGTTGAGAACAGATTTATCAATAAAATCGGTGAAGATATAAGCTATATTTTGCAAAAAAATGACTCATATTGTTGTACGAAAGGTAGAAAAAAAAATTATGCTACCATTATGACCAACAGTGTATATATATATAATGCGAAAGGAAATGAGAGCATAATGATTGCGGAGCTTAAATCAAAGTTCCCCTCCATGTCTAAAATATCTGTGGATATTTGGGGTCATTTGTACCATGCGCTAACCCCGAACTGGCTTATTAAGGTGTGGTAGAAGATGTTTGAGGAGTCATTCTAGCTTGCTCTTTCATCACGACAAATTTTTAATTTGTTTTTATTGTGGAAATTTGTGGAAAAAAAAAAAAATTTCTGCAAAAGTGGATCCGAAGGTTTTCCAGAGTTTTTTCTTCTTGATTTTTATCTCTGGTTTTTTACCCTGGGCCTACTTGTCGCAGAATAACTGTTAGGGCCTATTCAGTTGTGGTCATAACATTTGTGTATATGTACAGAACTATTTCGAATGCGCATTTCGCAATCGCATCGATATCGAACGAGCGGCTCCTAGTCGTTGGGCAAGGCTATCCCATTAATATTTGGTATAAAAGCGTGTTTAATGTGTTGTGTCATGTACGTATAAGGAGTTCAGGTACGAGGATTAGGAAGGTTGAATTGAGAAGTTATTTTGCAGGAATTATAGGAAAGATGTAAAGAAAAACGGGAGATGAGAATCAGTGTCAATGGAAACGCCTGTCCAGGGACGCCGGCTGGATGTCTTCCTCCCGGCAGGTCACGTGACCAGGTTCCCCTCCTAGAATTCATGTTCAGGTCTTGAAGCCTCTCTCCCTCCTACATGTACATGTGTATATTCTGACACATTTGAGAAGTTTGTATTGAATAGATGATAACTGTTTGAGGGGAATCCGCGCCCCAGGAAACTCCTGTCCTGGGATCCCGGCTGGACGTCTTCCTCCCGGCAAGTCATGTGAGCCGGATTCCCCCCTTTCGTCATTTGATGTCAATTGAATACTTATTGCACTATCACAGTGGAATAAAGTTGAGAAAACGGCAATTTCATGTGTGAACTGTATTTATTCTCGCAATTGTGCATTTTTCATAAAAGCATGAAATTCGGCATGTAGGTAGAGTTGTTGATGCTGAATAATTCTGGATATGGGGCTCTGTGGCCTGCTGTGCCAATTTTTTCCTTAAACATTGATTTCTCAGGGTATTTTGCCTTCATAATTTATTTAAACACATCTAGTATTGATATATTAGGAAATATGTAGGATTTCTGGGCCTCAGAATTCAGGCAAGTGGTTTAGGTGTCCATGTTCAATTAAAGTGCCATCCCACATATCAAAATCTTATAGTCACTGATTTGCTGAATATATGTAAAATGCTTCTCATTGCGATCAGTCAGATATGTCTTTGAAATCAACAATATATGTGGCGCAGGTGCCCATTATGACCCCAAAGGCCCCAATTAATCTGTGCGCAAGATTCAGATTTGTTTAGTTTTTAGTTTCAATTTCTTATGGTGGACAACCATTTGAAATCAAGGTCATATTAAAAGCCTACTTCAGGGGGCACATGGGCCCATCGATCTCCCTTGAAGACAATTCTTGTTTAACTTGATTTATTCCCATTGAATAATGTGACTATATGCAGTTTAAAGTATACGTTGCGTCTGGAAGCTTTATATCTTGGTAAAAAAAAGTGTGGAATATAGTTAGTACCGATGTGGTGAAAATGTCTATAAACAGAAAATATCAGTCTAACTCTCACATTTAAAACGTGTTTTTCTTCTTATTGTAGAGTTGAACATGAACAAAATACATTGAAATACCAATGAAGCATAAAAATATGATCTATTGCAAATACTTTTTTATGACACTATAATCAGAATGAAAAAGAATATGTCCTTAAGATACAACTTAAGACTGACTTAAGGAAATAGACACATGTACGTCGCACAGCCATCTTTCTTTTTTCTTTTGTTAGTTTTTGTTTTCAAGCACAACCAACCAACCAATGAATAACTGAAACATGCAATATCCTCCCCAACGTCAATGCATTCATGGTCCGACCGTATCCGAGAAAAACCAAGCAACCAATGAATGAATGAAAAATATACCGGTAATCATGAATGCACACAATTATGCCCAGACCAACTTTCAGGTTTTCAAGCCCAATCAAACAACCAGTGAATGTATCGGAAATACAATATCCTCACCAACATATATGCATATATTATTAGTTCACTTTTTTGTTTCTTTAAGTCTTCCAAGCCCGACCAACCAACCGATGGAAGAATTATAATAGAATATCCTCATCAATACATCACATACATTGTTTAACCTTTCAGGGTTTCCAGCCCAGGCAACCAACCAATTAATTAGTGAAAAATACAATATCCGCACCAACAAATATGCATACATTGTATAACCATCTTTTTAGGTTTCCAAGCCCAACCAACCAACCACTATTTAACCTGTCTAGCTTTCCAAGCCCATCCAACCAACCAGTGACTATCTCCTCACCAACATATAGGCATACATTATATAACCACCCTTTTAGTTTTAGGTTTCCAGAATTATTCAGCATCAAAAACTCTACCTACATGCCAAATTTCATGCTTTTATGAAAAATGCACAATTTCATCACTCTGTTGGACTATATCACCTCAATAAATCATCAAACACTTACATCCAATGTAAACTGGTCAAGCCTAAGAAGACATCGTCTGGGAGTGTCGTGATCTGGTTATTCTGAAGATATCTTTTTGAGAAAAATTGGAAAAATATTTGTTTTTGCAGTTTGTAAGTAATTTATCAGTATCAGATTTCTTATAAAAATAATTTACTGCTCATTCACAATATGCCATCTCGCACAAAGTGTAGATTCTGCAGGCAAACAGGCAAAGAACTGCCCAACTCTTACAAGATTTATGAAGTCTCTAAAAAACATATATCCCAATTTTATAAGTATTATCCTTTGTACTCGAAGTTATTGCTACTTTTCATGTTTTTCTGTTATAAAAGGCGCTTTTTATCACTGATAAGTGAAATTGTTATTATTATTAATTACGCCAAAGGGTTATACGGAGCCATAGAATCCATTTATCGCTGCGGAGTGTTGGAAAAAGACGCTAGTACTATACATGTAAATTTAATTGGTTAAATGTAATTTCTCTTTTGCGTTTTTTGCGCCTCCTCCAATTACCACGCGGGGCTCATAGCCCTCTGCACCCCCCCCCCCCCTTAGAACCCAATACCCCAAATATATGTTGTTGGAATATTAATGCGTTGAATTCAAATCATTTAGAATGTGTTTGATTAAAAAATAAATGCTTTTCCAAAGTTTTTACATTTAATGTGACGAAGTACTACAAAGACGGTAGGTGTTTCTAGACAAGTTTTGAACAAAGCTTTAATATTGGATATAAAATTAATCTGTTTCATTTAAAAATGAAATGCAAGAAAGAAAATGCACCTGATTTTTTCAAAGAGAGAAAATAAAGATAACTTTTATTTTAAAAGAACGTGTGAAGCACTTACTAAGCATCTGGGCATTCACTTTTATCTATTTCTTCATTAAAATTTTCACTTAGCCCATGAAATATAAAACATACTTACAGATATTGTAATCCTGATAATCCGGAGAAGGCCCCACCTGCTATGGTCGTTATACGATTATTCTGAAGGCCACTTTTGTTAGACATAAGATAACAAGAGCGAGGATGCGATATGTAACAACTTGAAGAGGGCGTGACACAGGATTAGAGGAGAGTGGTAGGTGTGACGTGGAAGAGATAAAGACAAGCTTTGAACTGTCATGGATTTCTCTCTCACAATAATGGTGAATTTAAATTTGCACTTAACCCTGGATTTGTAGACATTTATCAGTATATTTAAGGAATTTAGCAAGGCGACTGAAAGTTGGAATTGGAAATTGGAAATTGGAAATTGTTATTTTAAAACCCTTTTTCTATAGTTATCGAGGGGGGGGGGGGGGGGGATCAACAAGATCCTGACAATCTATCAAGAGCAAAGCAACGACTGCTAGCGTTTTTCGGCTTGCAAACCCTTCAAATTTGTTGCTATGCCCTATAATCATCTATTTGCGAAATTACAAAATTTTAAAGGAATAACTGAAGCGAAGCGACCGAGCTTTAGACAAACATTGCATTTCAAAAAGACAAAAACTTTTATTTCCTAATTCACTGCTTCGAGGGAGGGGGAGGGGAGGGGGCGTATAGTCCTTATAAGTAGCAATTTATGTTGTTGGAATATAAATGCAATGAATTCAAATCATTTAGAATGTGTTTGATAAAAAAATATATGCTTTTCCAAAGTTTTTGCATTTAATGTGACAAAGTACCACAAAGACGGTAGGTGTTTCTAGACAAGTTGTGAACAAAGCTTTAATATTAGATATAGAATTCATTTGTTTCATTTTAAAAGGCAATGCAAATTTGACATGTCATTCCAGAATAGAATTAATATTTCACTGATTTTCATGGATACTGAATGATCTAGAAACTGCCAAGCAAAATGAGATTAGAAATCATAATATTATAGCGAAATCAATTTCCATCAAGACAGTGTCTTTAAATACAGTTTAGCCCTGGAATTGTGAAATTATGATTATGGAGTTTATTTTCACAGTGTGTACTTTTTTATACGCACTGTGCAGTACAACGTTACCGTTTATGCATAGACCTGAATGATCATTTCAAGAACGTCATCAGAATCAAGCAATGAAAGTTATCAATCATTGTCATTATTAATTGAAAATTTATTTGGGAAACGAAAGAGATGACGTCTAATAAGTTTTTTCCTTAAGCCTATCACATCAACACAAAATTAAACACTTACATCCGCTGTAAACTGGTCAACCCTAAGAAGACATCGTCTGGGAGCGTTGTGATCTGGTTATTGCCAAGACATCTTTTTGAGAAAATTTTGAAAAATATAAGAATATTCGTAATTGTTTAAAGATCAGAGACTTGAGAGCAGACATCTTTATGGAGGCACTCGCGCACTTGAAGCACATCAAGGGGCTTACAGGTTAATTTTTGCGGTTTGGAAGTCATTTATCAGAATGCAAATTTGACATGTCATTCCAGAATAGAATTAATATTTCACTGATTTTCATGGATACTGAATGATCTAGAAACTGCCAAGCAAAATGAGATTAGAAATCATAATATTATAGCGAAATCAATTTCCATCAAGACAGTGTCTTTAAATACAGTTTAGCCCTGGAATTGTGAAATTATGATTATGGAGTTTATTTTCACAGTGTGTACTTTTTTATACGCACTGTGCAGTACAACGTTACCGTTTATGTATAGACCTGAATGATCATTTCAAGAACGTCATCAGAATCAAGCAATGAAAGTTATCAATCATTGTCATTATTAATTGAAAATTTATTTGGGAAACGAAAGAGATGACGTCTAATAAGTTTTTTCCTTAAGCCTATCACATCAACACAAAATTAAACACTTACATCCGCTGTAAACTGGTCAACCCTAAGAAGACATCGTCTGGGAGTGTTGTGATCTGGTTATAGTCAAGATATCTTTTGAGAAAATTTTGAAAATATAAGAATATTCCTAATTGTTTAATGATCAGAGACTTGAGAGCAGCCATCTTTATGGAGGCACTCGCGCACTTGAAGCACATCAAGGGGCTTACAGTTTAATTTTTGCAGTTTGGAAGTCATTTATCAGAATCAGATTTCTTATAAAAACAATCAACTGCTCATTCACACTATGCCATCTCGCACAGTGTGTAGCTTCTGCAGGCAAACAGGCAAAGAACTGCCCAACTTTTACAAGATTTATGAAGTCTCTAAAAGACATATATAACAATTTTTATGAGTATTGTCCTTTGTACACGAAGTTATTCCTACTGTTTCATGTTTTTCTATTATAAAATTGTATCTCTTGAAAAGGCGCTTTCAAAGTGAAATTGTTATAACATGTATTATTAATTACGCCAAAGGGTTATACGAGGCCAAAGAATCCATTTATCGCTGCGGAGTGTTGAACAAAGACGCTAGTACTATACATGTAAATTTAATTGGTTCCTTTTCAAAATGAATTTCAAATGTATTGTAATCCTGATAATCCGGAGAAGGCTCCACCTGCTATGGTCGTTATACGATTATTCTGAAGGCCACTTTTGTTAGACATAAGCTAACAAGAGTGAGGATTCGATATGCAACAACGTGAAGAGGGCGTGGCACAGGATTAGAGGAGAGTGGTAGGTATGACGTGGAAGAGATAAGGACAAGCTTTGAACTGTCATGGATTTCTCTCTCACAATAATGGTGAATTTCAATTTTGCACTTAACCCTGGATTTGTAGACATTTATCAGTATATTTAAGGAATTTAGCAAGGCGACTGAAAGTTGAAATTGGAAATTGGAAATTGTTATTTTAAAACCCTTTTAGCCCTGGAATTGTGAAATTATGATTATGGAGTTTATTTTCACAGTGTGTACTTTTTTATACGCACTGTGCAGTACAACGTTACCGTTTATGCATAGACCTGAATGATCATTTCAAGAACGTCATCAGAATCAAGCAATGAAAGTTATCAATCATTGTCATTATTAATTGAAAATTTATTTGGGAAACGAAAGAGATGACGTCTAATAAGTTTTTTCCTTAAGCCTATCACATCAACACAAAATTAAACACTTACATCCGCTGTAAACTGGTCAACCCTAAGAAGACATCGTCTGGGAGCGTTGTGATCTGGTTATTGTCAAGATATCTTTTTGAGAAAATTTTGAAAAATATAAGAATATTCGTAATTGTTTAAAGATCAGAGACTTGAGAGCAGACATCTTTATGGAGGCACTCGCGCACTTGAAGCACATCAAGGGGCTTACAGTTTAATTTTTGCGGTTTGGAAGTCATTTATCAGAATGCAAATTTGACATGTCATTCCAGAATAGAATTAATATTTCACTGATTTTCATGGATACTGAATGATCTAGAAACTGCCAAGCAAAATGAGATTAGAAATCATAATATTATAGCGAAATCAATTTCCATCAAGACAGTGTCTTTAAATACAGTTTAGCCCTGGAATTGTGAAATTATGATTATGGAGTTTATTTTCACAGTGTGTACTTTTTTATACGCACTGTGCAGTACAACGTTACCGTTTATGTATAGACCTGAATGATCATTTCAAGAACGTCATCAGAATCAAGCAATGAAAGTTATCAATCATTGTCATTATTAATTGAAAATTTATTTGGGAAACGAAAGAGATGACGTCTAATAAGTTTTTTCCTTAAGCCTATCACATCAACACAAAATTAAACACTTACATCCGCTGTAAACTGGTCAACCCTAAGAAGACATCGTCTGGGAGTGTTGTGATCTGGTTATAGTCAAGATATCTTTTGAGAAAATTTTGAAAATATAAGAATATTCCTAATTGTTTAATGATCAGAGACTTGAGAGCAGCCATCTTTATGGAGGCACTCGCGCACTTGAAGCACATCAAGGGGCTTACAGTTTAATTTTTGCAGTTTGGAAGTCATTTATCAGAATCAGATTTCTTATAAAAACAATCAACTGCTCATTCACACTATGCCATCTCGCACAGTGTGTAGCTTCTGCAGGCAAACAGGCAAAGAACTGCCCAACTCTTACAAGATTTATGAAGTCTCTAAAAGACATATATCCCAATTTTTATGAGTATTGTCCTTTGTACACGAAGTTATTCCTACTGTTTCATGTTTTTCTATTATAAAATTGTATCTCTTGAAAAGGCGCTTTCAAAGTGAAATTGTTATAACATGTATTATTAATTACGCCAAAGGGTTATACGAGGCCAAAGAATCCATTTATCGCTGCGGAGTGTTGAACAAAGACGCTAGTACTATACATGTAAATTTAATTGGTTCCTTTTCAAAATGAATTTCAAATGTATTGTAATCCTGATAATCCGGAGAAGGCTCCACCTGCTATGGTCGTTATACGATTATTCTGAAGGCCACTTTTGTTAGACATAAGCTAACAAGAGTGAGGATTCGATATGCAACAACGTGAAGAGGGCGTGGCACAGGATTAGAGGAGAGTGGTAGGTATGACGTGGAAGAGATAAGGACAAGCTTTGAACTGTCATGGATTTCTCTCTCACAATAATGGTGAATTTCAATTTTGCACTTAACCCTGGATTTGTAGACATTTATCAGTATATTTAAGGAATTTAGCAAGGCGACTGAAAGTTGAAATTGGAAATTGGAAATTGTTATTTTAAAACCCTTTTAGCCCTGGAATTGTGAAATTATGATTATGGAGTTTATTTTCACAGTGTGTACTTTTTTATACGCACTGTGCAGTACAACGTTACCGTTTATGCATAGACCTGAATGATCATTTCAAGAACGTCATCAGAATCAAGCAATGAAAGTTATCAATCATTGTCATTATTAATTGAAAATTTATTTGGGAAACGAAAGAGATGACGTCTAATAAGTTTTTTCCTTAAGCCTATCACATCAACACAAAATTAAACACTTACATCCGCTGTAAACTGGTCAACCCTAAGAAGACATGGTCTGGGAGCGTTGTGATCTGGTTATTGCCAAGATATCTTTTTGAGAAAATTTTGAAAAATATAAGAATATTCGTAATTGTTTAAAGATCAGAGACTTGAGAGCAGACATCTTTATGGAGGCACTCGCGCACTTGAAGCACATCAAGGGGCTTACAGTTTAATTTTTGCGGTTTGGAAGTCATTTATCAGAATGCAAATTTGACATGTCATTCCAGAATAGAATTAATATTTCACTGATTTTCATGGATACTGAATGATCTAGAAACTGCCAAGCAAAATGAGATTAGAAATCATAATATTATAGCGAAATCAATTTCCATCAAGACAGTGTCTTTAAATACAGTTTAGCCCTGGAATTGTGAAATTATGATTATGGAGTTTATTTTCACAGTGTGTACTTTTTTATACGCACTGTGCAGTACAACGTTACCGTTTATGTATAGACCTGAATGATCATTTCAAGAACGTCATCAGAATCAAGCAATGAAAGTTATCAATCATTGTCATTATTAATTGAAAATTTATTTGGGAAACGAAAGAGATGACGTCTAATAAGTTTTTTCCTTAAGCCTATCACATCAACACAAAATTAAACACTTACATCCGCTGTAAACTGGTCAACCCTAAGAAGACATCGTCTGGGAGTGTTGTGATCTGGTTATAGTCAAGATATCTTTTGAGAAAATTTTGAAAATATAAGAATATTCCTAATTGTTTAATGATCAGAGACTTGAGAGCAGCCATCTTTATGGAGGCACTCGCGCACTTGAAGCACATCAAGGGGCTTACAGTTTAATTTTTGCAGTTTGGAAGTCATTTATCAGAATCAGATTTCTTATAAAAACAATCAACTGCTCATTCACACTATGCCATCTCGCACAGTGTGTAGCTTCTGCAGGCAAACAGGCAAAGAACTGCCCAACTCTTACAAGATTTATGAAGTCTCTAAAAGACATATATCCCAATTTTTATGAGTATTGTCCTTTGTACACGAAGTTATTCCTACTGTTTCATGTTTTTCTATTATAAAATTGTATCTCTTGAAAAGGCGCTTTCAAAGTGAAATTGTTATAACATGTATTATTAATTACGCCAAAGGGTTATACGAGGCCAAAGAATCCATTTATCGCTGCGGAGTGTTGAACAAAGACGCTAGTACTATACATGTAAATTTAATTGGTTCCTTTTCAAAATGAATTTCAAATGTATTGTAATCCTGATAATCCGGAGAAGGCTCCACCTGCTATGGTCGTTATACGATTATTCTGAAGGCCACTTTTGTTAGACATAAGCTAACAAGAGTGAGGATTCGATATGCAACAACGTGAAGAGGGCGTGGCACAGGATTAGAGGAGAGTGGTAGGTATGACGTGGAAGAGATAAGGACAAGCTTTGAACTGTCATGGATTTCTCTCTCACAATAATGGTGAATTTCAATTTTGCACTTAACCCTGGATTTGTAGACATTTATCAGTATATTTAAGGAATTTAGCAAGGCGACTGAAAGTTGAAATTGGAAATTGGAAATTGTTATTTTAAAACCCTTTTAGCCCTGGAATTGTGAAATTATGATTATGGAGTTTATTTTCACAGTGTGTACTTTTTTATACGCACTGTGCAGTACAACGTTACCGTTTATGCATAGACCTGAATGATCATTTCAAGAACGTCATCAGAATCAAGCAATGAAAGTTATCAATCATTGTCATTATTAATTGAAAATTTATTTGGGAAACGAAAGAGATGACGTCTAATAAGTTTTTTCCTTAAGCCTATCACATCAACACAAAATTAAACACTTACATCCGCTGTAAACTGGTCAACCCTAAGAAGACATGGTCTGGGAGCGTTGTGATCTGGTTATTGCCAAGATATCTTTTTGAGAAAATTTTGAAAAATATAAGAATATTCGTAATTGTTTAAAGATCAGAGACTTGAGAGCAGACATCTTTATGGAGGCACTCGCGCACTTGAAGCACATCAAGGGGCTTACAGTTTAATTTTTGCGGTTTGGAAGTCATTTATCAGAATGCAAATTTGACATGTCATTCCAGAATAGAATTAATATTTCACTGATTTTCATGGATACTGAATGATCTAGAAACTGCCAAGCAAAATGAGATTAGAAATCATAATATTATAGCGAAATCAATTTCCATCAAGACAGTGTCTTTAAATACAGTTTAGCCCTGGAATTGTGAAATTATGATTATGGAGTTTATTTTCACAGTGTGTACTTTTTTATACGCACTGTGCAGTACAACGTTACCGTTTATGTATAGACCTGAATGATCATTTCAAGAACGTCATCAGAATCAAGCAATGAAAGTTATCAATCATTGTCATTATTAATTGAAAATTTATTTGGGAAACGAAAGAGATGACGTCTAATAAGTTTTTTCCTTAAGCCTATCACATCAACACAAAATTAAACACTTACATCCGCTGTAAACTGGTCAACCCTAAGAAGACATCGTCTGGGAGTGTTGTGATCTGGTTATAGTCAAGATATCTTTTGAGAAAATTTTGAAAATATAAGAATATTCCTAATTGTTTAATGATCAGAGACTTGAGAGCAGCCATCTTTATGGAGGCACTCGCGCACTTGAAGCACATCAAGGGGCTTACAGTTTAATTTTTGCAGTTTGGAAGTCATTTATCAGAATCAGATTTCTTATAAAAACAATCAACTGCTCATTCACACTATGCCATCTCGCACAGTGTGTAGCTTCTGCAGGCAAACAGGCAAAGAACTGCCCAACTCTTACAAGATTTATGAAGTCTCTAAAAGACATATATCCCAATTTTTATGAGTATTGTCCTTTGTACACGAAGTTATTCCTACTGTTTCATGTTTTTCTATTATAAAATTGTATCTCTTGAAAAGGCGCTTTCAAAGTGAAATTGTTATAACATGTATTATTAATTACGCCAAAGGGTTATACGAGGCCAAAGAATCCATTTATCGCTGCGGAGTGTTGAACAAAGACGCTAGTACTATACATGTAAATTTAATTGGTTCCTTTTCAAAATGAATTTCAAATGTATTGTAATCCTGATAATCCGGAGAAGGCTCCACCTGCTATGGTCGTTATACGATTATTCTGAAGGCCACTTTTGTTAGACATAAGCTAACAAGAGTGAGGATTCGATATGCAACAACGTGAAGAGGGCGTGGCACAGGATTAGAGGAGAGTGGTAGGTATGACGTGGAAGAGATAAGGACAAGCTTTGAACTGTCATGGATTTCTCTCTCACAATAATGGTGAATTTCAATTTTGCACTTAACCCTGGATTTGTAGACATTTATCAGTATATTTAAGGAATTTAGCAAGGCGACTGAAAGTTGAAATTGGAAATTGGAAATTGTTATTTTGAAACCCTTTTTCTATATTTATCGAGGGGGGGGGGGGGGCAACAAGATCCTGACCATCTATCAACAGCAAAGCACCGAGTGCTAGCGTTTTTTTCGGCTTGCAAACCCTTCAAAATGGTTTCTATGCCCTATAATGATCTATTTGCAAAATTACAAAATTCTAAAGGAATAACTGAAGCGAAGCGACCGAGCTTTAGACAAACATTGCATTTCAAAAAGACAAAAACTTTTATTTCCTTCTCAGCTTCGAAGGGGGGGGGGGGGGGAGGGGGCATATAATCCTTATAGGGACCACACATTTTTAAAATCTTTTCACCCATATCTCTTGTTCTCTTTTGCGTTTTTGCGCCCCCTCCAATTACCACGCGGGGCTCATAGCCCTCTGCATCCCCCTTAAAACTCAATATCCACAATTTATGCTGTTGGAATATAAATGCGATGAATTCAAATCATTTAGAATGTGTTTGGTGAAAAATATGCTTTTCCAGGTCTGTGAAGTTGTTTTGATATTCGTTATTCGTTATTCGATATTCATTTGATATTCATTTGATATTCAAAAATGCCTAAGATCGTATTTTTTTTCGACGTTTGCCTGGCGCCCACGGTCCCCGATCTGATGCCATGATGAACTTGACCTTGACCCCTCAAGGTCACGGTCAAAAATGGCGCCAAAATGAATACTTGCTTTTTGACGAACTGAAAGTGGCCCAAAATCCAGAATCCACGGTCCCCGATCTAATGCCATGATGACCTTGCCCTTGACCCCTCAAGGTCACGGTCAGGCAGGGGTCGAAAAATTTTCGATTTTGGGCCACTTTCAGTTCGTCAAAAAGCTTGTATTAATTTTAGGCGCCATTTTTGACCGTGACCTTGAGGGGTCAAGGGCAAGGTCATCATGACATTAGATCGGGGACCGTGGGTGCGAGGAATACGTCCAAAAAATTTCGATGTTTGAATATCAAATTTTTACATTTAATGTGACAAAGTACTACAAAGACGGTAGGTGTTTCTAGACAAGTTGTGAACAAAGCTTTAATATTGGATATGAAATTAATCTGCATTTCATTTGACATGTCATTCCCGAATAGAATTAATATTTCACTGATTTTCGTGGATACTGAATGAACAAGCAACTGCCAAGCAAAATGAGATTAGAAACTTTAATATTTTTTCAAAGCTTTTTACATTTAATGTGACAAGAAATTATAATATTATAGCGAAATCAATTTCCATCAAGACAGTGTCTTTAAATACAGTTTAGCCCTGGAATTTTGAAACTGTGATTAATAAGGATATTTTTACAGTGTGTAATTTTTAGACGCACTGTGCAGTACAACGTTACCGTTTATGTATAGACCTGAATGATCATTTCAAGAACGTCATCAGAATCAAGCAATGAAAGTTATCAATCATTGTCATTATTAATTGAAAATTTATTTGGGAAACGAAAGAGATGACGTCTAATAAGTTTTTTCCTTAAGCCTATCACATCAACACAAAATTAAACACTTACATCCGCTGTAAACTGGTCAACCCTAAGAAGACATCGTCTGGGAGTGTTGTGATCTGGTTATAGTCAAGATATCTTTTGAGAAAATTTTGAAAATATAAGAATATTCCTAATTGTTTAATGATCAGAGACTTGAGAGCAGCCATCTTTATGGAGGCACTCGCGCACTTGAAGCACATCAAGGGGCTTACAGTTTAATTTTTGCAGTTTGGAAGTCATTTATCAGAATCAGATTTCTTATAAAAACAATCAACTGCTCATTCACACTATGCCATCTCGCACAGTGTGTAGCTTCTGCAGGCAAACAGGCAAAGAACTGCCCAACTCTTACAAGATTTATGAAGTCTCTAAAAGACATATATCCCAATTTTTATGAGTATTGTCCTTTGTACACGAAGTTATTCCTACTGTTTCATGTTTTTCTATTATAAAATTGTATCTCTTGAAAAGGCGCTTTCAAAGTGAAATTGTTATAACATGTATTATTAATTACGCCAAAGGGTTATACGAGGCCAAAGAATCCATTTATCGCTGCGGAGTGTTGAACAAAGACGCTAGTACTATACATGTAAATTTAATTGGTTCCTTTTCAAAATGAATTTCAAATGTATTGTAATCCTGATAATCCGGAGAAGGCTCCACCTGCTATGGTCGTTATACGATTATTCTGAAGGCCACTTTTGTTAGACATAAGCTAACAAGAGTGAGGATTCGATATGCAACAACGTGAAAAGGGCGTGGCACAGGATTAGAAGAGAGTGGTAGGTATGACGTGGAAGAGATAAGGACAAGCTTTGAACTGTCATGGATTTCTCTCTCACAATAATGGTGAATTTCAATTTTGCACTTAACCCTGGATTTGTAGACATTTATCAGTATATTTAAGGAATTTAGCAAGGCGACTGAAAGTTGGAATTGGAAATTGGAAATTGTTATTTCTAAAACCCTTTTTCTATATTTATCGAGGGGGGGGGGGGGGTGGGGGGATCAACAAGATCCTGACAATCTATCAACAGCAAAGCACCGAGTGCTAGCGTTTTTTCGGCTTGCAAACTCTTCAAAATGGTTTCTATGCCCTATAATGATCTATTTGCAAAATTACAAAATTCTAAAGGAATAACTGAAGCGAAGCGACCGAGCTTTAGACATACATTGCATTTCAAAAAGATAAAAACTTTTATTTCCTTCTCGGCTTCGGGGGGGGGGGGGGGGGGGAGGGGGCATATAATCCTTATAGGGACCACACATTTTTAAAATCTTTTCACCCATATCTCTTGTTCTCTTTTGCGTTTTTGCGCCCCCTCCAATTACCACGCGGGGCTCATAGCCCTCTGCATCCCCCTTAAAACTCAATATCCACAATTTATGCTGTTGGAATATAAATGCGATGAATTCAAATCATTTAGAATGTGTTTGGTGAAAAATATATGCTTTTCCAGGTCTGTGAAGTTGTTTTGATATTCGTTATTCGTTATTCGATATTCATTTGATCTTCATTTGATATTCAAAAATGCCTAAAATTTGATTTTTTTTTTCGACGTTTGCCTGGCGCCCACGATCATGGTATCTGGGGAGCGTTTCATCAAGCATTTTGTCAGTGATTTTTACCGACAAATTTGCTCTCAACCAATCAGATGCAACGATTTCAGTAGCTTATAACAGTTGTCGGTAAAAAAAATCACTGACAAAACGCTTGATGAAACGCTCCCCAGATACCATGATGAACTTGACCTTGACCCCCTCAAGGTCACGGTCAAAAATGGCGCCAAAATGAATACCTGCTTTTTGACGAACTGAAAGTGGCCCAAAATCCAGAATCCACGGTCCTCGATCTAATGCCATGATGAACTTGCCCTTGATCCCTCAAGGTCACGGTCAGGCAGGGGTCGAAAAATTTTCGATTTTGGGCCACTTTCAGTTCGTCAAAAAGCTTGTATTCATTTTTGGCGCCATTTTTGACCGTGACCTTGAGGGGTCAAGGGCAAGATCATCATGACATTAGATAGGGGACCGTGGTCGCGAGGAATACGTCCAAAAAATTCCGATGTTTGAATATCAAATTTTTACATTTAATGTGACAAAGTACTACAAAGACGGTAGGTGTTTCTAGACAAGTTGTGAACAAAGCTTTAATATTGGATATGAAATTAATCTGCATTTCATTTGACATGTCATTCCCGAATAGAATTAATATTTCACTGATTTTCGTGGATACTGAATGAACAAGCAACTGCCAAGCAAAATGAGATTAGAAACTTTAATATTTTTTCAAAGCTTTTTACATTTAATGTGACAAGAAATTATAATATTATAGCGAAATCAATTTCCATCAAGACAGTGTCTTTAAATACAGTTTAGCCCTGGAATTTTGAAACTGTGATTAATAAGGATATTTTTACAGTGTGTAATTTTTAGACGCACTGTGCAGTACAACGTTACCGTTTATGTATAGACCTGAATGATCATTTCAAGAACGTCATCAGAATCAAGTAATGAAAGTTATCAATCATTGTCATTATTAATGAAAATTTATTTGGGAAACGAAAGAGATGACGTCTAATAAGTTTTTTCCTTAAGCCTATCGCATCAACACAAAATTAAACACTTACATCTGCTGTAAACTGGTCAACCCTAAGAAGGCATCGTCTGGGAGTGTTGTGATCTGGTTATTCTGAAGATATCTTTTTTAGAAAATTTTGAAAAATATAAGAATATTCCTAATTGTTTAATGATTAGAGACTTGAGAGCAGACATCTTTATGGAGGCACTCGCGCACTTGAAGCACATCAAGGAGCATACAGTATTTTCTTTTTTTGCAGTTTGGAAGACATTTATCAGAATCACATTTCTTATAAAAACAATCAACTGCTCATTCACACTATGCCATCTCGCACAACGTGTACATTCTGCAGGCAAAATGCCCAACTCTTACAAGATATATGAAGTCTCTAAAAACATACATCCCATTTTTAGTATTGTCCTTTGTACTCGAAGTTATTCCTACTGTTTCATGTTTTTTTTTCTGTTATAAAATGCGCTTTGTATCTTTTGAAAAGGCGCTTTATAAGTGAAATTATTAATTACGCCAAAGGGTTATACGGGGCCATAGCCAATTATCACTGCAGAGTGTCGAACAAAGATGCTGGTACTATACACGTAAATTTAATTGGTTCCTTTTCAAAATAAATTTCAAATGTCACATGTCATATCACTGATTTTCGTAGATACTGCCTAATAAAATGAGAATAGCGATTATAATTGTGTAGGTAAATTTTAAGTTCCATTAAGTGTCTTTGAATACAGTTTAACCCTAGAAATATACAGAGGGCAATATTTTTTGTAATTTGTAGAGTCCCTTTATAGAAAGCGTTATGACATACAACGATCTGAACGCATTTTACTTCCACCATTATGAAACATTCAAGTGGGATTATCTCCATATTTAGAATAGAAAGATATCGAAGGCCATTTCATTTCCCCCAAATGGAGGTTCATGACTTAACTCTTTCTATAAAGGGCCTCTAGTAATCTGGCATGACTGCAACACGAGGCTAAAGCTTTGCACAGCAGTCCATGTTGACCTGCCTTAGAGTAAGGTTTAGGTTGTGATTTGGAACAGTAAATCTTTGAATCACCTACAGATTCGGAGATTTGAAGAAAAAGAAAAAAATGCACCCATTTTTTTTAAAAAGAGAAAATAAAGATAACTTTTATTTTCAAAGAACGTGTGGAGCACTTACTAAGCATCTGGGCATTCACTTTTATCTATTTCTTCATTAAAATTTTCACTTAGCCCATGAAATATAAAACATACTTACAGATATTGTAATCCTGATAATCCGGAGAAGGCTCCACCTGCTATGGTCGTGATATTATTATTCTGAAGGTACCTTTTAAAAAATAAGATAAAGAGTGAGTGAGGAACCCGTTTGACGAAGCCAAACGGCCATCTAGGGGATCCGGGGGCATACTTTGTCAGACAAAACGGAGGGGGGCGCGCACGCCCCTTACGCCTGGTAATCCGGAGAAGGCTCCACCTGCTTTGGTCGTTATACGATTATTCTGAAGGCCACTTTTGTTAGACATAAGATAACAAGAGTGAGGAAGCGATATGTAACAACTTGAAGAGGGCGTGATATTTATTTCTAAAACCCTTTTTCTATATTTATCGAAGGGGGGGGGGGGGGATCAACAAGATCCTTACAATCTATCAAGAGCCAAGCAACGAGTGCTCGCGTTTTTTTCGGCTGGCAAACCCTTCAAATTTGTTGCTATGCCCTATAATCATTTATTTGCGAAATTACAAAATTCTAAAGGAATAACTGAAGCGAAGCGACCGACCTTTAAACAAACATTGCATTTCAAAAAGACAAAAACTTTTATTTCCTTCTCGGCTTCGAGGGAGGGGGGGGGGGGGAGGGAGAGAGGGGGCATATAATCCTTATAAGGAACACACATTTTTAAAATCTTTTCACCTATATCTCTTTTTCTCTTTTGCGTTTTTTTGCGCCCCCTCCAACTACCACGCGGGGCTCATAGCCCTCTGCACCCCCCTTAGAACTCAATATCCAAAATATATTTTGTTGGAATATAAATGCGATGAATTCAAATCATTTAGAACGTGTTTGATAAAAAAATATATGCTTTTCCAAAGTTTTCACATTTAATTGACAAAGTACTACAAAGACGGTAGGTGTTTCTAGACAAGTTGTGAACAAAGCTTTAATATTAGATGTAGAATTCATTTGTTTCATTTAAAAATGCAATGCAAATTTGACATGTCATTCCAGAATAGAATTAATATTTCACTGATTTTCATGGATACTGAATTATCTAGAAACTGCCAAGCAAAATGAGATTAGAAATCATAATATTATAGCGAAATCATTTTCCATCAAGACAGTGTCTTTAAATACAGTTTAGCCCTGGAATTGTGAAATTATGATTATGGAGGATATTTTCACAGTGTGTACTTTTTATACACACTGTGCAGTACAACGTTACCGTTTATGTATAGACCTGAAGGATCATTTCAGGAACGTCATCAGAATCAAGTAATGAAAGTTATCAATCATTGTCATTATTAATTGAAAATTTATTTTGGAAACGAAAGAGATGACGTCTAATAAGTTTTTCCTTAAGCCTATCGCATCAACACATCATTAAACACTTACATCTGCTGTAAACTGGTCAACCCTAAGAAGGCATCGTCTGGGAGTGTTGTGATCTGGTTATTCTGAAGATATCTTTTTTAGAAAATTTTGAAAAATATGTGACCCGTCACGTCAAAATGAGACAGAAGTCGCATTTTTTTGAAATTGCATTTTATTATTGATTATTATTCTCCGTTTCATAAGCTTTAATTTGGTATATAGTTCAACTCTAGAGAGTGAGTATTAGTGGAGATAATAGCTTTTGAATCTTGAGTAAAGTAGGGCTGTGGCAAAGTATTTCTTCGAGAAAAACGCTTCCAAAGTTTGACTTCCGTTTTGCAGTCATGCAGCATTTTCCGTTTGTAATGTCAAATAGATTTGTATAAAGCCCTTAGCAACCGTTTATTAATTCTAATAAAAACTAGTCCTTATGTTTCTTTAGGATCTCTTCTCATGAAAACATGAATTTTAATTCATTTAAGCCATGAATTCTAACGCTTTAAAGGGTAACAAATCAAGTAGTTTCACGGCACTGAAAAAGCTTCCCGCATCAACTTCATGCTTTTTTCGTTGAGCCTTTCCTATGCCGGTATGATTTTCTTAAAGGGTTGATTAACCTATAGTCAAAAGGTTTGTAAGTCTGTCATTTTGTGCGGGGAAATGTATTAGATTATGGTTCAAACTTTCAGAGGTTTTTATGTCATATCTTTTTCTAAATTAATCATGTAAACTTGATTTCTTTCAATGTTATTTGCTTTCTTTTTATAGCTTGGATTCGATTGTCGCAAAGTCATTCAATTTTGGCAAATTTACTGATTAGACTATAGTCTTTACCAAGAATAATATTGACAGAGATCGTTCATGTCTGCATATGAATCTTACTTTTTTACTTTTCGTCTTGTGAAAGAGCAATAGAAATCGCCGCTTTCTTAAGCTGAAGAATTAACACACGATTATTGATTTTCTCTCTCTCCTTCTACATCACGCACCTGTTTCATAATCTCCACAGTTTTATTTCTTTCTTTTGAAAGCTAACTCTCTTTTCGGTTCGCTCTTTACTTATTACCAGCTTAAACAACGATGGAATGAAACAGAATCATAATAAAGAAATTGTATCCTGCTCTAGTTAGTTCTACCTTTAAAAAATGTTTATAAATGCGTCTTTCTTTTCTTTTCGCCATGTCAAAAAGGTATAGAATTCGCCCCTTTCAAAGAACAAGGATTAAGTCACATCCTGCCTTCGCGAGACGATTGATTTTTCTTCTCTCTCATTGTCCTTCTCAGGGTCCGCGGAACGTCTTGGAAAGTGGAGGGGCTAAGTGGGGGGGGGGGGGGGGGGGGGCGGGCTGCGTGTATAACCACATTTTTGCACTGCCATACGTTTGCACGTGTTTACTGAAAAAAGTTGGGGGGGGGGGCTGCAGCCCCAGCCCCCGGTTCCGCGGTCCCTGCTTCTCAATCACGAGCTTGTGTCATAATCTCCACACAGGTCCTTTTCTGTATGGTTAAAAAGCTTCATTTCTTTTATCATCAATTCCCCATGTTCAACAGCAGGATAAAGATAAACTGCTTCTTAGCGCCGCTCTATAGTTAATAGAGCTTTCATTTTTTTTTAAATTAACGCCCGAACAATCTCTCTCTCCTTCTAAATCTTCCACCTGTATCATAATTTCGACTGTTCTTCTTAATGCTATTTTGAAAGCTAACTCTTTTTATTTTCGTCTGTTAAAAAGAGTTATAGAATTGGCCGCTTATTATCGTCATGTTCAAAAGCGGGATAGAGATAAATTGCTTCTTAGCGCCGCTCTAGTTAACTAGAGCTTAAAAAATAAATAATAATGACAACTGCTTTTTGTAAAAATTGACACCCAGACAATTCTCTCTCTCCTTCTAAATCTTTCATCATTTGTATCATAATTTCGACAGTTCGGCTTTAACGAATAAGAGAATAAGCAGGGGGGCGCAATGGGCGTGCGCCCCCCTGTTTTGTGTGACAAAGTATGGGTTCCTCAGTGTGCCCCCCTTTCTGAAAATCCTGTATCCGCCCCTGGCTAACTGGCAGTATGAACATGATGAAGATAACGCGCGTCTTAGCTTGAAAGTCATCGATTCTCTCCGCTCTATAGTTTACTCCAAAAAAAAATGTATACAATTTACTGGTGTCTAATAGCTAATTTCTTTTCTTCTTCGCCATGCTATAAAGAGGTAGAGAATTCGCCCCTTTCAAAGAACAAGGATTAAGTCACCTCCAGCAAGAGACGATTATTGAGTTTCTCTCTCTCACTCTCTTTGTCCTTAAATCGCGCGCTTGTTTCATAATCTATCTGCTATGGTCGTGATATTATTATTCTGAAGGTACCTTTTAAAAAATAAGATAAAGAGTGAGTGAGGAACCCGTTTGACGAAGCCAAACGGCCATCTAGGGGATCCGGGGGCATACTTTGTCAGACAAAACGGAGGGGGGCGCGCACGCCCCTTACGCCTGGTAATCCGGAGAAGGCTCCACCTGCTTTGGTCGTTATACGATTATTCTGAAGGCCACTTTTGTTAGACATAAGATAACAAGAGTGAGGAAGCGATATGTAACAACTTGAAGAGGGCGTGATATTTATTTCTAAAACCCTTTTTCTATATGTGGCGAAGGGGGGGGGGGGGGGATCAACAAGATCCTTACAATCTATCAAGAGCCAAGCAACGAGTGCTAGCGTTTTTTCGGCTGGCAAACCCTTCAAATTTGTTGCTATGCCCTATAATCATTTATTTGCGAAATTACAAAATTCTAAAGGAATAACTGAAGCGAAGCGACCGACCTTTAAACAAACATTGCATTTCAAAAAGACAAAAACTTTTATTTCCTTCTCGGCTTCGAGGGAGGGGGGGGGGGAGGAGAGAGGGGGCATATAATCCTTATAAGGAACACACATTTTTAAAATCTTTTCACCTATATCTCTTTTTCTCTTTTGCGTTTTTTTGCGCCCCCTCCAACTACCACGCGGGGCTCATAGCCCTCTGCACCCCCCTTAGAACTCAATATCCAAAATATATTTTGTTGGAATATAAATGCGATGAATTCAAATCATTTAGAACGTGTTTGATAAAAAAATATATGCTTTTCCAAAGTATATTTTCCAAAGTTTTCACATTTAATTGACAAAGTACTACAAAGACGGTAGGTGTTTCTAGACAAGTTGTGAACAAAGCTTTAATATTAGATGTAGAATTCATTTGTTTCATTTAAAAATGCAATGCAAATTTGACATGTCATTCCAGAATAGAATTAATATTTCACTGATTTTCATGGATACTGAATTATCTAGAAACTGCCAAGCAAAATGAGATTAGAAATCATAATATTATAGCGAAATCATTTTCCATCAAGACAGTGTCTTTAAATACAGTTTAGCCCTGGAATTGTGAAATTATGATTATGGAGGATATTTTCACAGTGTGTACTTTTTATACACACTGTGCAGTACAACGTTACCGTTTATGTATAGACCTGAAGGATCATTTCAGGAACGTCATCAGAATCAAGTAATGAAAGTTATCAATCATTGTCATTATTAATTGAAAATTTATTTTGGAAACGAAAGAGATGACGTCTAATAAGTTTTTCCTTAAGCCTATCGCATCAACACATCATTAAACACTTACATCTGCTGTAAACTGGTCAACCCTAAGAAGGCATCGTCTGGGAGTGTTGTGATCTGGTTATTCTGAAGATATCTTTTTTAGAAAATTTTGAAAAATATGTGACCCGTCACGTCAAAATGAGACAGAAGTCGCATTTTTTTGAAATTGCATTTTATTATTGATTATTATTCTCCGTTTCATAAGCTTTAATTTGGTATATAGTTCAACTCTAGAGAGTGAGTATTAGTGGAGATAATAGCTTTTGAATCTTGAGTAAAGTAGGGCTGTGGCAAAGTATTTCTTCGAGAAAAACGCTTCCAAAGTTTGACTTCCGTTTTGCAGTCATGCAGCATTTTCCGTTTGTAATGTCAAATAGATTTGTATAAAGCCCTTAGCAACCGTTTATTAATTCTAATAAAAACTAGTCCTTATGTTTCTTTAGGATCTCTTCTCATGAAAACATGAATTTTAATTCATTTAAGCCATGAATTCTAACGCTTTAAAGGGTAACAAATCAAGTAGTTTCACGGCACTGAAAAAGCTTCCCGCATCAACTTCATGCTTTTTTCGTTGAGCCTTTCCTATGCCGGTATGATTTTCTTAAAGGGTTGATTAACCTATAGTCAAAAGGTTTGTAAGTCTGTCATTTTGTGCGGGGAAATGTATTAGATTATGGTTCAAACTTTCAGAGGTTTTTATGTCATATCTTTTTCTAAATTAATCATGTAAACTTGATTTCTTTCAATGTTATTTGCTTTCTTTTTATAGCTTGGATTCGATTGTCGCAAAGTCATTCAATTTTGGCAAATTTACTGATTAGACTATAGTCTTTACCAAGAATAATATTGACAGAGATCGTTCATGTCTGCATATGAATCTTACTTTTTTACTTTTCGTCTTGTGAAAGAGCAATAGAAATCGCCGCTTTCTTAAGCTGAAGAATTAACACACGATTATTGATTTTCTCTCTCTCCTTCTACATCACGCACCTGTTTCATAATCTCCACAGTTTTATTTCTTTCTTTTGAAAGCTAACTCTCTTTTTGGTTCGCTCTTTACTTATTACCAGCTTAAACAACGATGGAATGAAACAGAATCATAATAAAGAAATTGTATCCTGCTCTAGTTAGTTCTACCTTTAAAAAATGTTTATAAATGCGTCTTTCTTTTCTTTTCGCCATGTCAAAAAGGTATAGAATTCGCCCCTTTCAAAGAACAAGGATTAAGTCACATCCTGCCTTCGCGAGACGATTGATTTTTCTTCTCTCTCATTGTCCTTCTCAGGGTCCGCGGAACGTCTTGGAAAGTGGAGGGGCTAAGTGGGGGGGGGGGGGGGGGGCGGGCTGCGTGTATAACCACATTTTTGCACTGCCATACGTTTGCACGTGTTTACTGAAAAAAGTTGGGGGGGGGGGCTGCAGCCCCAGCCCCCGGTTCCGCGGTCCCTGCTTCTCAATCACGAGCTTGTGTCATAATCTCCACACAGGTCCTTTTCTGTATGGTTAAAAAGCTTCATTTCTTTTATCATCAATTCCCCATGTTCAACAGCAGGATAAAGATAAACTGCTTCTTAGCGCCGCTCTATAGTTAATAGAGCTTTCATTTTTTTTTAAATTAACGCCCGAACAATCTCTCTCTCCTTCTAAATCTTCCACCTGTATCATAATTTCGACTGTTCTTCTTAATGCTATTTTGAAAGCTAACTCTTTTTATTTTCGTCTGTTAAAAAGAGTTATAGAATTGGCCGCTTATTATCGTCATGTTCAAAAGCGGGATAGAGATAAATTGCTTCTTAGCGCCGCTCTAGTTAACTAGAGCTTAAAAAATAAATAATAATGACAACTGCTTTTTGTAAAAATTGACACCCAGACAATTCTCTCTCTCCTTCTAAATCTTTCATCATTTGTATCATAATTTCGACAGTTCGGCTTTAACGAATAAGAGAATAAGCAGGGGGGCGCAATGGGCGTGCGCCCCCCTGTTTTGTGTGACAAAGTATGGGTTCCTCAGTGTGCCCCCCTTTCTGAAAATCCTGTATCCGCCCCTGGCTAACTGGCAGTATGAACATGATGAAGATAACGCGCGTCTTAGCTTGAAAGTCATCGATTCTCTCCGCTCTATAGTTTACTCCAAAAAAAATGTATACAATTTACTGGTGTCTAATAGCTAATTTCTTTTCTTCTTCGCCATGCTATAAAGAGGTAGAGAATTCGCCCCTTTCAAAGAACAAGGATTAAGTCACCTCCAGCAAGAGACGATTATTGAGTTTCTCTCTCTCACTCTCTTTGTCCTTAAATCGCGCGCTTGTTTCATAATCTCTACACAGGTACATGTACTGTTCTTTCTGGTTAAAAGGCTTATTTTCTTTTCGGCTTTTCAAAGGGTTACAGAATTTACCCCTTATTATTATCGCGTATCTATAGTTTCGTTGTTCGTAAGTCATCTTTCCAGTTCTTCTTACTTCTGTTTTGAAAGCCAACTCTTTTCTATTCCCTCTCTACTTCCAATAGATTATACAGCGATGGCTTAAACCAGCTTCGTAATGAAGAGATCTTTCATTGACGATTAACAATTCTCTGCGCTAGTCGAGTCTTCCTTTACGAAATCTACCACCTTCTCAATTTCAACTTTTTCTTTTTGCTTTTAATAGAGCTAAATAATTTGTCTATTATTTTCACACGCACCCTCACCAGATGATTAGTGAATTCTTCTCTCTCTCTCTCATTCTGAACATGTATCACATTCTAACACATTTTCATTCGCCGTCACAATTTCATTTGGTTCACCCCCCCCCCCCCCCCCCCCATTCAAAGGGATCTTGGGACTTATTTCACTTTCAGACTCTCTTTAAAGTGATACTAGGCTGAGCAAAGTAACAAAAAAATCAACTTGTAAAGAAAAAGAGACAGAGAGGGGAGGTACTGATAACTGAAACAGAGAAAGAAGAAAAAGATTTTTGTTTAGCCTGCACTCAAAACGAAACAGGAAAGACTCCCAAAAATAAAGATTAATGAAATATTGATAATATTGTACTTTATTATAACGGGACCAAAGTAGTACGAATGCGATGATAACAGAAGCAATATCTGATCTTAATCTTCAGAACAATTCGAGACGGCACGAGCAAGCCAGCGCGATCGAGCATTAAAGTACATGTTGCAAATTCTTTTACAGAGATCACGTGACTGCGAACGTCCAATGAACAAAGCCACGCGTCGCTAGGGGCGGGGCCTAGCGGATGGCTTTCTTTTCGCTCTGGGACGAGCCAGCTGTCCGAAAAAATAGAAGAGTTGACCGAAAAAAACACTCGTAGAAAAACTGCTTTTTCTACCCTTTCCCGTTATATTTAGGACTCAATTTTTTTACAGAGCATTCATGAAACATTGAAGATTCAAATCAGCTAAGAAAAAAAAAATGAAGAAATTTGAAGTTTTCTTAAATTTGCCCAATTTTCTCGAGTTCTAGCCCAGCGACTTTTGTCTCATTTTGTCGTGACGGGTCACATATAAGAATATTCCTAATTGTTTAATGATTAGAGACTTGAGAGCAGACATCTTTATGGAGGCACTCGCGCACTTGAAGCACATCAAGGAGCATACAGTATTTTCTTTTTTTGCAGTTTGGAAGACATTTATCAGAATCCGATTTCTTATAAAAACAATCAACTGCTCATTCACACTATGCCATCTCGCACAACGTGTACATTCTGCAGGCAAAATGCCCAACTCTTACAAGATATATGAAGTCTCTAAAAACATACATCCCATTTTTAGTATTGTCCTTTGTACTCGAAGTTATTCCTACTGTTTCATGTTTTTTTTTCTGTTATAAAATGCGCTTTGTATCTTTTGAAAAGGCGCTTTATAAGTGAAATTATTAATTACGCCAAAGGGTTATACGGGGCCATAGCCAATTATCACTGCAGAGTGTCGAACAAAGATGCTGGTACTATACACGTAAATTTAATTGGTTCCTTTTCAAAATAAATTTCAAATGTCACATGTCATATCACTGATTTTCGTAGATACTGCCTAATAAAATGAGAATAGCGATTATAATTGTGTAGGTAAATTTTAAGTTCCATTAAGTGTCTTTGAATACAGTTTAACCCTAGAAATATACAGAGGGCAATATTTTTTTGTAATTTGTAGAGTCCCTTTATAGAAAGCGTTATGACATACAACGATCTGAACGCATTTTACTTCCACCATTATGAAACATTCAAGTGGGATTATCTCCATATTTAGAATAGAAAGATATCGAAGGCCATTTCATTTCCCCCAAATGGAGGTTCATGACTTAACTCTTTCTATAAAGGGCCTCTAGTAATCTGGCATGACTGCAACACGAGGCTAAAGCTTTGCACAGCAGTCCATGTTGACCTGCCTTAGAGTAAGGTTTAGGTTGTGATTTGGAACAGTAAATCTTTGAATCACCTACAGATTCGGAGATTTGAAGAAAAAGAAAAAAATGCACCCATTTTTTTTAAAAAGAGAAAATAAAGATAACTTTTATTTTCAAAGAACGTGTGGAGCACTTACTAAGCATCTGGGCATTCACTTTTATCTATTTCTTCATTAAAATTTTCACTTAGCCCATGAAATATAAAACATACTTACAGATATTGTAATCCTGATAATCCGGAGAAGGCTCCACCTGCTATGGTCGTGATATTATTATTCTGAAGGTACCTTTTAAAAAATAAGATAAAGAGTGAGTGAGGAACCCGTTTGACGAAGCCAAACGGCCATCTAGGGGATCCGGGGGCATACTTTGTCAGACAAAACGGAGGGGGGCGCGCACGCCCCTTACGCCTGGTAATCCGGAGAAGGCTCCACCTGCTTTGGTCGTTATACGATTATTCTGAAGGCCACTTTTGTTAGACATAAGATAACAAGAGTGAGGAAGCGATATGTAACAACTTGAAGAGGGCGTGACACAGGATTAGAGGAGAGTGGTAAGGTATGACGTTGAAGAGATAAAGACAAGCTTTGAACTGTCATGGATTTCTCTCTCACAATAATGGTGAATTTAAATTTGCACTTAACCCTGGATTTGTTGACATTTATCAGTATATTTAAGGAATTTAGCAAGGCGACTGAAAGGTGGAATTGGAAATTGGAAATTGTTATTTCTAAAACCCTTTTTCTATATTTATCGAAGGGGGGGGGATCAACAAGATCCTTACAATCTATCAAGAGCCAAGCAACGAGTGCTAGCGTTTTTTCGGCTGGCAAACCCTTCAAATTTGTTGCTATGCCCTATAATCATTTATTTGCGAAATTACAAAATTCTAAAGGAATAACTGAAGCGAAGCGACCGACCTTTAAACAAACATTGCATTTCAAAAAGACAAAAACTTTTATTTCCTTCTCGGCTTCGAGGGGGGGGGGGGGGGGGAGGGAGAGAGGGGGCATATAATCCTTATAAGGAACACACATTTTTAAAATCTTTTCACCTATATCTCTTTTTCTCTTTTGCGTTTTTTTGCGCCCCCTCCAACTACCACGCGGGGCTCATAGCCCTCTGCACCCCCTTAGAACTCAATATCCAAAATATATTTTGTTGGAATATAAATGCGATGAATTCAAATCATTTAGAACGTGTTTGATAAAAAAATATATGCTTTTCCAAAGTTTTCACATTTAATTGACAAAGTACTACAAAGACGGTAGGTGTTTCTAGACAAGTTGTGAACAAAGCTTTAATATTAGATGTAGAATTCATTTGTTTCATTTAAAAATGCAATGCAAATTTGACATGTCATTCCAGAATAGAATTAATATTTCACTGATTTTCATGGATACTGAATGATCTAGAAACTGCCAAGCAAAATGAGATTAGAAATCATAATATTATAGCGAAATCATTTTCCATCAAGACAGTGTCTTTAAATACAGTTTAGCCCTGGAATTGTGAAATTATGATTATGGAGGATATTTTCACAGTGTGTACTTTTTATACACACTGTGCAGTACAACGTTACCGTTTATGTATAGACCTGAAGGATCATTTCAGGAACGTCATCAGAATCAAGTAATGAAAGTTATCAATCATTGTCATTATTAATTGAAAATTTATTTTGGAAACGAAAGAGATGACGTCTAATAAGTTTTTCCTTAAGCCTATCGCATCAACACATCATTAAACACTTACATCTGCTGTAAACTGGTCAACCCTAAGAAGGCATCGTCTGGGAGTGTTACATACATCCCATTTTTAGTATTGTCCTTTGTACTCGAAGTTATTCCTACTGTTTCATGTTTTTTTTTCTGTTATAAAATGCGCTTTGTATCTTTTGAAAAGGCGCTTTATAAGTGAAATTATTAATTACGCCAAAGGGTTATACGGGGCCATAGCCAATTATCACTGCAGAGTGTCGAACAAAGATGCTGGTACTATACACGTAAATTTAATTGGTTCCTTTTCAAAATAAATTTCAAATGTCACATGTCATATCACTGATTTTCGTAGATACTGCCTAATAAAATGAGAATAGCGATTATAATTGTGTAGGTAAATTTTAAGTTCCATTAAGTGTCTTTGAATACAGTTTAACCCTAGAAATATACAGAGGGCAATATTTTTTGTAATTTGTAGAGTCCCTTTATAGAAAGCGTTATGACATACAACGATCTGAACGCATTTTACTTCCACCATTATGAAACATTCAAGTGGGATTATCTCCATATTTAGAATAGAAAGATATCGAAGGCCATTTCATTTCCCCCAAATGGAGGTTCATGACTTAACTCTTTCTATAAAGGGCCTCTAGTAATCTGGCATGACTGCAACACGAGGCTAAAGCTTTGTACAGCAGTCCATGTTGACCTGCCTTAGAGTAAGGTTTAGGTTGTGATTTGGAACAGTAAATCTTTGAATCACCTACAGATTCGGAGATTTGAAGAAAAAGAAAAAAATGCACCCATTTTTTTTAAAAAGAGAAAATAAAGATAACTTTTATTTTCAAAGAACGTGTGGAGCACTTACTAAGCATCTGGGCATTCACTTTTATCTATTTCTTCATTAAAATTTTCACTTAGCCCATGAAATATAAAACATACTTACAGATATTGTAATCCTGATAATCCGGAGAAGGCTCCACCTGCTATGGTCGTGATATTATTATTCTGAAGGTACCTTTTAAAAAATAAGATAAAGAGTGAGTGAGGAACCCGTTTGACGAAGCCAAACGGCCATCTAGGGGATCCGGGGGCATACTTTGTCAGACAAAACGGAGGGGGGCGCGCACGCCCCTTACGCCTGGTAATCCGGAGAAGGCTCCACCTGCTTTGGTCGTTATACGATTATTCTGAAGGCCACTTTTGTTAGACATAAGATAACAAGAGTGAGGAAGCGATATGTAACAACTTGAAGAGGGCGTGACACAGGATTAGAGGAGAGTGGTAAGGTATGACGTTGAAGAGATAAAGACAAGCTTTGAACTGTCATGGATTTCTCTCTCACAATAATGGTGAATTTAAATTTGCACTTAACCCTGGATTTGTTGACATTTATCAGTATATTTAAGGAATTTAGCAAGGCGACTGAAAGGTAGAATTGGAAACTGGAAATTGTTATTTCTAAAACCATTTTTCTATAATTATCGAGGGGGGGGGGGTAGATCAACAAGATCCTGACAATCTATCAAGAGCAAAGCAACGAGTGCTAGCTTTTTTTCGGCTTGCAAACCCTTCAGATTTGTTTCTATGCCCTATAATCATCTATTTTCGAAATTACAAAATTCTAAAGTAATAACTGAAGCGAAGCGACCGAGCTTTAGAAAAACATTGCATTTCAAAAAGACAAAAACTTTTATTTCATAATTCACTGCTTCGAGGGAGGGGAGGGGGCGTATAGTCCTTATAAGTAGCAATTTATGTTGTTGGAATATAAATGCAATGAATTCAAATCATTTAGAATGTGTTTGATAAAAAAATATATGCTTTTCCAAAGTGTTTACATTTAATGTGACAAAATACCAGAAAGACGGTAGGTGTCTCTAGACAAGTTGCGAAAAAGCTTCAATATTGGATATAAAATTAATCTGCATTTCATTTAATTTGACATGTCATTCGCAAATAGAATTAATATGATTTTCGTGGATATTGAATGTACGAGCAATTGCTAAGCAAAATGAGATTAGAAACTTTAATATTTTTTTCAAAGCTTTTTACATTTAATGTGGGAAGAAATTACTACAAAGACGGTGGGTGTTTCTAGACAAGTTGTGAACAAAGCTTTAATATTAAATATAGAATTAATTTGTTTCATTTAAAAATGGAATGCAAATTTGACATGTCATCCCAGAATAGAATTAATATTTCACTGATTTTCATGGATACTGAATGATCTAGAAACTGCCAAGCAAAATGAGATTAGAAATCATATTATAGCGAAATCAATTTCCATCAAGACAGTGTCTTTAAATACAGTTTAGCCCTGGAATTGTGAAATTATGATTAATAAGGATATTTTTACAGTGTGTACTTTTTAGACGCACTGTGCAGTACAACGTTACCGTTTATGTATATACCTGAATGATCATTTCAAGAACGTCATCAGAATCAAGCAATGAAAGTTATCAATCATTGTAATTATTAATTGAAAATTTATTTGGGAAACGAAAGAGATGACGTATAATAAGTTTTTTCCTTAAACCTATCACATCAACACAAAATTAAACACTTACATCTCCTGTAAACTGGTCAACCCTAAGAAGACATCGTCTGGGAGCGTTGTGATCTGGTTATTGCCAAGATATCTTTTTGAGAAAATTTTGAAAAATATAAGAATATTCCTAATTGTTTAAAGATCAGAGACTTGAGAGCAGACATCTTTATGGAGGCACTCGCGCACTTGAAGCACATCAAGGGGCTTACAGTTTAATTTTTGCAGTTTGGAAGTCATTTATCAGAATCAAATTTCTTATACAAACAATCAACTGCTCATTCACAATATGCCATCTCGCACAACGTGTAGATTCTGCAGGCAAACAGGCAAAGAACTATCCAACTCTTACAAGATTTAAGAGTATTGTCCTTTGTACTCGAATTTATTCCTACTGTTTCATGTTTTTCTGTTATTAAAATGCGATTTGTATCTCTTGAAAAGGCGCTTTATAAGTGCAATTGTTATTATTATTAATTACGCCAAAGGGTTATACGGGGCCATAGAAAAATAACTGTAGATTAGCAGGTTTTTTTACTTGTAAAATTTGAAGTTTTGGCCGTTTTTCTGTTAATACGGTATTTTTCTTGTGAAATGGCAGGAAAATAACATACCGTATTAACAGAAAAACGGCCAAAACTTGTAATTTTACAAGTCAAAAAACTTGTTAATCTACAGTTATTTTTTACAGTGTGTCTTTGAATACAGTTTAATCCTAGAACAATACAGAGGGCAATATTTTTTTGTAATTTGTAGAGTCCCTTTATAGAAAGCGTTATGACAATCAATGATTTAAACTCTTTTATTTCCACCATTATGAAACATTTCGATTCAAGTGGGATTATCTCCATATTGTTTAGAATAGAAAGATATCGGTATAACCATCTTTTTAGGTTTCCAAGCCCAACCAACCAACCACTATTTAACATGTCTAGCTTTCCAAGCCCATCCAACCAACCAGTGACTATCTCCTCACCAACATATAGGTATACATTATATAACCACCCTTTTAGTTGTAGGTTTCCAGAATTATTCAGCATCAAAAACTCTACCTACATGCCAAATTTCATGCTTTTATGAAAAATGCACAATTTCATCACTCTACTGGACTATATCACCTCAATAAATCATCAAACACTTACATCCAATGTAAACTGGCCAAGCCTAAGAAGACATCGTCTGGGAGTATCGTGATCTGGTTATTCTCAAGATTTCTTTTTGAGAAAAATTGGAAAAATATTTGTTTTTGCAGTTTGTAAGTAATTTATCAGTATCAGATTTCTTATAAAAATAATTTACTGCTCATTCACACTATGCCATCGTGCACAAAGTATAGATTCTGCAGGCAAACAGGCAAAGAACTGCCCAACTCTTACAAGATTTATGAAGTCTCTAAAAAACATATATCCCAATTTTATAAGTATTATCCTTTGTACTCGAAGTTATTGGTACTTGTCATGTTTTTCTGTTATAAAATGCGCTTTTTATCACTGATAAGTGAAATTGTTATTATTATTAATTACGCCAAAGGGTTATACGGGGCCATAGAATCCATTTATCGCTGCGGAGTGTTGAAAAAAGACGCTAGTACTATACATGTAAATTTAATTGGTTAAATGTAATTTCTCTTTTGCGTTTTTTGCGCCTCGTCCAATTCCTCCAGGGCTCATAGCCCTCTGCACCCCCCCCCCCTTAGAACTCAATACCCCAAATATATGTTGTTGGAATATTAATGCGTTGAATTCAAATCATTTAAAATGTGTTTGATTAAAAAATATATGCTTTTCCAAAGTTTTCACATTTAATGTGACGAAGTACTACAAAGACGGTAGGTGTTTCTAGACAAGTTTTGAACAAAGCTTTAATATTGGATATAAAATTAATCTGTTTCATTTAAAAATGAAATGCAAATTTGACATGTCATTCCCGAATAGAATTAATATTTCACTGATTTTCGTGGATACTGAATGAACTAGCAACTGCCAAGCAAATGAGATTAGAAATCATAATATTATAGCGAAATCAATTTCCGTCAAGACAGTGTCTTTAAATACAGTTTAGCCCTGGAACTACAGACATTGTGAAATTATGATTATGGAGGATATGTTCACAGTGTGTCCTTTTCTTCTACGCACTGTGTAGTACAACGTTTTGAAGAAAAAAATTAGAAAAATATAAGAATATTCCTAATTGTTTAATGATCAGAGACTTGAGCGCAGACATCTTTATGGAGGCACTCGCGCACTTGAAGCACATCGAGGGGCTTACAGTTTAAGTTTTGCAGTTTGGAAGTCATTTATCAGAATCAGATTTCTTATACAAACAGTCAACTGCTCATTCACACTATGCCATCTCGCACGACGGGCAAAGAACTGCCCAACTCTTACAATATTTATGAAGTCTCTAAAAAACATATATCCCAATTTTATGAGTATTGTCCTTTGTACTCGAAGTTATTCCTACTGTTTCATGTTTTTCTGTTATTAAAATACGATTTGTATCTCCTGAAAAGGCGCTTTATATAAAGTGCAATTATTATTATTATTAATTACGCAAAAGGGTTATACGGGGCCATATAGAATCCATTTATTGTTTATCGCTGCGGAGTGTTGAACAAAGAGCTAGTACTATACACTTAAATGTAATTGGTTCCTATTCAAAATAAATTTCAAATGTTACATGTCACTCCCGAATGAAATGGATATATCACTGATTTTCGTAGATACTGCCGAATAAAATAATATTAGCGACTATGATTTTGTAGGTAAATTAATTTTAAGTTTCATTAAGTGTCTTTGAATATAGTTTAACCCTACAACTATACAGAGGGCAATATTTTTTTTGTAATTTGTAGAGTGCCTTTATAGAAAGCGTTATGACAATCAATGATTTGAACGCCATTTTATTTCCACCATTATGAAACATTTCGATTCAAGTGGGATTATCTCCATATTGTTTAGAATAGAAAGATATCAAAGGCCATTTTATTTCCCCAAAATGGAGGTTCATGACTTAACTCTTTCTAAAAAAGGGTTTCCAATCTGGCATGAATGCGACACGAGGCTGAGATTTTGCACAACAGTCCATGTTGACCTGCCTTAGAATAAGGTTTAGGTTGTGATTTGGAACAGTGCAAGTAAATCTTTGAATCACCTACAGATTCGGAGATTTGAAGAAAAAAGAAAGAAAGAAAATGCACCCGATTTTTTCAAAGAGAGAAAATGAAGATAACTTTTATTTTCAAAGAACGTGTGAAGCACTTACTAAGCATCTGGGCATTCACTTTTATCTATTTCTTCATTAAAATTTTCACTTAGCCCATGAAATATAAAACATACTTACAGATATTGTAATCCTGATAATCCGGAGAAGGCCCCACCTGCTATGGTCGTTATACGATTATTCTGAAGGCCACTTTTGTTAGACATAAGATAACAAGAGCGAGGATGGGTTATGTAACAACTTGAAGAGGGCGTGACACAGGATTAGAGGAGAGTGGTAGGTGTGACGTGGAAGAGATAAAGACAAGCTTTGAACTGTCATGGATTTCTCTCTCACGATAATGGTGAATTTAAATTTGCACATAACCCTGGATTTGTAGACATTTATCAGTATATTTAAGGAATTTAGCAAGGCGACTGAAAGTTGGAATTGGAAATTGGAAATTGTTATTTTTAAAACCCTTTGTCTATAGTTATCGGGGGGGGGGGGGATCAACAAGATCCTGACAATCTATCAAGAGCAAAGCAACGACTGCTAGCGTTTTTCGGCTTGCAAACCCTTCAAATTTGTTGCTAAGCCCTATAATCATCTATTTGCGAAATTACAAAATTTTAAAGGAATAACTGAAGCGAAGCGACCGAGCTTTAGACAAACATTGCATTTCAAAAAGACAAAAACTTTTATTTCCTAATTCACTGCTTCGAGGGAGGGGGAGGGGAGGGGCGTATAGTCCTTATAAGTAGCAATTTATGTTGTTGGAATATAAATGCAATGAATTCAAATGATTTAGAATGTGTTTGATAAAAAAATATATGCTTTTCCAAAGTTTTTACATTTAATGTGACAAAGTACCACAAAGACGGTAGGTGTTTCTAGACAAGTTGTGAACAAAGCTTTAATATTAGATATAGAATTCATTTGTTTCATTTTAAAATGCAATGCAAATTTGACATGTCATTCCCGAATAGAATTAATATTTCACTGATTTTCATGGATACTGAATGATCTAGAAACTGCCAAGCAAACTGAGATTAGAAATCATAATATTATAGCGAAATCAATTTCCATCAAGACAGTGTCTTTAAATACAGTTTAGCCCTGGAATTGTGAAATTATGATTTTGGAGGTTATTTTCACAGTGTGTACTTTTTTATACGCACTGTGCAGTACAAGGTTACCGTTTATGTATATACCTGAATGATCATTTCAAGAACGTCATCAGAATCAAGCAATGCAAGTTATCAATCATTGTCATTATTAATTGAAAATTTATTTGGGAAACGAAAGAGATGACGTCTAATAAGTTTTTTCCTGAAGCCTATCACATCAACACAAAATTAAACACTTACATCCGCTGTAAACTGGTCAACCCTAAGAAGACATCGTCTGGGAGTGTTGTGATCTGGTTATAGTCAAGATATCTTTTGAGAAAATTTTGAAAATATAAGAATATTCCTAATTGTTTAATGATCAGAGACTTGAGAGCAGACATCTTTATGGAGGCACTCGCGCACTTGAAGCACATCAAGGGGCTTACAGTTTAATTTTTGCAGTTTGGAAGTCATTTATCAGAATCAGATTTCTTATAAAAACAATCAACTGCTCATTCACACTATGCCATCTCGCACAGTGTGTAGCTTCTGCAGGCAAACAGGCAAAGAACTCTTACAAGATTTATGAAGTCTCTAAAAAACATATATCCCAATTTTATGAGTATTGTCCTTTGTACACGAAGTTATTCCTACTGTTTCATGTTTTTCTATTATAAAATGTCTCTTGAAAAGGCGCTTTCAAAGTGAAATTGTTACAACATGTATTATTAATTACGCCAAAGGGTTATACGGGGCCAAAGAATCCATTTATCGCTGCGGAGTGTTGAACAAAGACGGTAGTACTATACATGTAAATTTAATTGGTTCCTTTTCAAAATGAATTTCAAATGTATTGTAATCCTGATAATCCGGAGAAGGCTCCACCTACTATGGTCGTTATACGATTATTCTGAAGGCTACTTTTGTTAGACATAAGCTAACAAGAGTGAGGATTCGATATGCAACAACGTGGAGAGGGCGTGGCACAGGATTAGAAGAGAGTGGTAGGTATGACGTGAAGAGATAAGGACAAGCTTTGAACTGTCATGGATTTCTCTCTCACAATAATGGTGAATTTCAATTTTGCACTTAACCCTGGATTTGTAGACATTTATCAGTATATTTAAGGAATTTAGCAAGGCGACTGAAAGTTGGAATTGGAAATTGGAAATTGTTATTTCTAAAACCCTTTTTCTATATTTATCGAGGGGGGGGGGGGGGGGAGGGGGGATCAACAAGATCCTGACAATCTATCAACAGCAAACACCGAGTGCTAGCGTTTTTTCGGCTTGCAAACTCTTCAAAATGGTTTCTATGCCCTATAATGATCTATTTGCAAAATTACAAAATTCTAAAGGAATAACTGAAGCGAAGCGACCGAGCTTTAGACAAACATTGCATTTCAAAAAGACAAAAACTTTTATTTCCTTCTCGGCTTCGAGGGGGGGGGGGGGGAGGGGGCATATAATCCTTATAGGGACCACACATTTTTAAAATCTTTTCACCCATATCTCTTGTTCTCTTTTGCGTTTTTACGCCCCCTCCAATTACCACGCGGGGCTCATAGCCCTCTGCATCCCCCTTAAAACTCAATATCCACAATTTATGCTGTTGGAATATAAATGCGATGAATTCAAATCATTTAGAATGTGTTTGGTGAAAAATATATGCTTTTCCAGGTCTGTGAAGTTGTTTTGATATTCGTTATTCGTTATTCGATATTCATTTGATATTCAAAAATGCCTAAAATCGGATTTTTTTTTTCAACGTTTGCCTGGCGCCCACGGTCCCCGATCTGGGGAGCGTTTCATCAAGCATTTTGTCAGTGATTTTTACTGACAAATTTGTTCTCAACCAATCAGATGCAAGGATTTCAGTAGCTTATGACAGTTGTCGGTAAAAAAAATCACTGACAAAACGCTTGATGAAACGCTCCCCAGATGCCATGATGAACTTGACCTTGACCCCTCAAGGTCACGGTCAAAAATGGCGCCAAAATGAATACTTGCTTTTTGACGAACTGAAAGTGGCCCAAAATCCAGAATCCACGGTCCCCGATCTAATGCCATGATGACCTTGCCCTTGACCCCTCAAGATCACGGTCAGACAGGGGTCGAAAAATTTTCGATTTTGGGCCACTTTCAGTTCGTCAAAAAGCTTGTATTCATTTTTGGCGCCATTTTTGACCGTGACCTTGAGGGGTCAAGGGCAAGGTCATCATGACATTAGATAGGGGACCGTGGGCGCGAGGAATACGTCCAAAAAATTTCGATGTTTGAATATCAAATTTTTACATTTAATGTGACAAAGTACTACAAAGACGGTAGGTGTTTTTAGACAAGTTGTGAACAAAGCTTTAATATTGGATATGAAATTAATGTCATTCCCGAATAGAATTAATATTTCACTGATTTTCGTGGATACTGAATGAACAAGCAACTGCCAAGCAAAATGAGATTAGAAACTTTAATATTTTTTCAAAGCTTTTTACATTTAATGTGACAAGAAATTATAATATTATAGCGAAATCAATTTTCTATAGAGGACAATTTAAATTTGTAATTAAATATCATAATTGATAGGATTGAAGTATAAATTGAATATGTCATAAAGAAAATGTGAGAAAATTACAATGCCCCGCCGGGATTCGAACCCGGGACCCTGGATTACATGACCAGTGCTCTACCAACTGAGCTATCCGGGCTCCCGTCGAAGCAAAGTAACAATCTCACATTATAGCCCCTCTCTTTCCCTACGCTCGATGGAAAGAATCACTTAATACACAGGTCTATTAGCTAAAAATATTGTCAGGATTGTGTAAACATACCCATTGCCCCTTTTCACCTGTTTGACAAGGCATAATAGAAGAGCTCTTCAGGTATCTGTGGTATGGGATTGCCAAGCTGAGATTCATTATTCATGTGTTAATTACACAGATACCAAGCAAGCTCCTCTATTATGCCTTGTCAGATGAAAATGGGTGTGTTTACATAATCCTGACAATATTTTTGTGATAATTTTGAAAAGCAGCCCCTCTCTTTCCATCGAGCTCGATGGAAAGAGAGGGGCTATATGTAAGATTGTTACTTTGCTTCGACGGGAGCCCGGATAGCTCAGTTGGTAGAGCACTGGTCATGTAATCCAGGGTCCCGGGTTCGAATCCCGGGTTCGAATCCCGGTCGGGGCATTGTAATTTTCTCACATTTTCTTTATGACATATTCAATTTACTTCAATCCTATCAATTATGATATTTAATTACAAATTTAAATTGTCCTCTATAGAAATTCGTTGGCATAGATTTGCCCGACTTTACCCCCTACGCTCGATGGAAAGAGAGGGGCTATAATGTGAGATTGTTACTTTGCTTCGACGGGAGCCCTGATAATCCGGAGAAGGCTCCACCCGCTATGGTCGTTATACGATTATTCTGAAGGTCACTTTTGTTAGACATAAGATAACAAGAGCGAGGATGGGATATGTAACAATTTGAAGAGGGCGTAACACAGGATTAGAGGAGAGTGGTAGGTGTGACGTGGAAGAGATAAAGAAATAGTAGGGTATCTAAGAGGGGTATCCGTGCACCCCCCCCCCCCCCCCCAGGACTAAACGAAACAAACTTTTTTAACTTCTTCATAATATGCTTGAAAAACATTCAAGATGTTAACAAGAAAAAAAAGTGGCCCCGAATAGGGAAAATCAAGGGGGCGTCAAGGTGGTCAAAAAATGCCCTTTTCAAATTTTGTTGAGAGGTCCTTTTGTACTACCGTCACATTTTGACCTGTAACTGAAAATTGGTAGCGTTCTTTCCAGTACTGTTCTACACATTTTGATATAAAAAAATATATCCATATCAAAATGTATGTTGCCATGGCAACAGTTATCATGAATGAAAATCTAACTAGAATAGAAGAATTTCATATTTTTTCAAAAGAAATTGCTTAGACATGAAAACAATCACTTCAGTATGAGTTTGATGCAATATTCATGGTGTTTAATGACATTTCCTATCACTTTGAAACATATACAATATTATACAAATGATGCACAGGTTGGAGTGGGTCGGTAGGAATTGTGTACACAAGGTACCTCTGAATTTCGGACAAAATTCAGAGGTACCGAGGGTACACAATTCCTACCGACCCACGAAAAATACCTGTGCATCATCTGTTTTATAGAATGGGTAAAAAAAAAAGTGAAAATCAAACTTTTTCCCAATCATGCATCCAGTGAAAGTGAGCCATGCGTCCGGTAAAAAAATTTACCGGACGCATGGGTGAAATTTACCGGACGCATGGCTAAATTTACCGGACGCATGGCTCAAATTTACCGGACGCATGGCACTGGTAAATCATTTCCATGCATCATAAATAGATTTTAGAAATTTAATGACTTCCATAGAGAACTGAAAATCTGGCTAATTAGGTTAAATTTCAGAATTTCATTTTATTTCAGTGTTAGAGTCTGGCCTAAGCCTAGGCTATTAAAGCTAACTACTGTCATGCATGACTGTCAACTTTTTTATTTTAGAATGTCTCACTCATGTCAACAACAAGCCCAAGTTATAATCGTCTATTTACATTAAAGCAAGTAATTTAAAGAAATAATGCAAAGAGAACTTCTAGTCTTGCATCAACAAATTTTAAGTCTGGTCAGCCCATAATCCAGGCCAGCCCAGACCAGGCCAGTGTATGCTGCGCTGTGGACTGTAGTGAATCACCGTACCGTATGCACTGCAGAGTGCAGTGCAGTGCAGCGTATGGTACTGAAGTTTCAGTTTCACACTGCACTAATTTTCATTTAATCACCTTTTCAGTTTGCTTGTTTTTAAACAGGTAGACCTATAATCGGATTTTATTGGGCTTACCATCAGAATCCGAAGTCAACTATCATTAACATCTGAATTTTGTCTCAAATCTTGCAATTCTCCGTCATTAAAAAGTCGTAGGCCTATATCGCGGCTCTCAGCTCAGACTCTCGCACTCTCTAAAATAAATAATGATAGCATGTTTACAGTAGCTATCGTCAGTGATCGTAATAATTATTGATATCGAACGTGCAGGCCAGTAAAATTCAAGGCACAGCTCTTGACCAATGAGATTGCAGGGATTCTGAAACCCATTCTATAATATTTCCCTAAGAGGGGCCACTTTTTTTTCTTGTTAACATCTTGATGTTTTAAGCATACTATGAAGAAGTGAAAACAGTCGCTTTCGTTTAGTCATGGGGGTGCACGGATACCCCTCTTAGATACCGTAATACGTCCTTCTTGGTAATTCTAAACGCAAAAAAAAGGGGGGATGAGTTTACCAGTTATAACAATGGTTGTCATGACAACAGATATTATAACATGTGTCAAAATGAGTGACATATCGGTACACACATCAACATCAAGCTTTATTATAATCAGATTATCACAAAACAGGGTTGCAGGTTAAAATGAAGCTGTCCGTATTCTTAATGCATAAAGACTGCGAAATCTTGAAAAATACGCGAAAACAATAGGTTTGTAATACGCATAACATATTACTATGCCAATACGCAATTGAGTTCCTTTTATCAATATATGTTGTATATGTTTCAAAGTGATAGGAAATGTCATTAAATACCATGAATATTGCATCAAACTCATACTGAAGTGATTGTTTTCATGTCTAAGCAATTTTCTTTGAAAAAAATATGAAATTCTTCTATTCTAGTTAGATTTTCATTCATGATAACTGTTGCCATGGCAACATACATTTTGATATGGATATAATTTTTATATCAAAATGTGTAGAACAGTACTGGCAAGAACGCTACCAATTTTCATACCAATCTGATTACCATACAGAAAGTTACAGGTCAAAATATGGCGGTAGTACAAAAGGACCCCTCAACAAAATTTGAAAAGGGCATTTTTTGACCATCTTGACGCCCCCTTGATTTTTCCTAAGAGGGACCACTTTTTTTTCTTGTTACATCTTGATGTTTTAAGCATACTATGAAGAAGTTAAAACAGTCGGTTTCGTTTAGTCATGGGGGGTGCACGGATACCCCTCTTAGATACCGTAATACGTCCTTCTTGGTAATTCTAAACGCAAAAAAGGGGGGGGGGAGTTTACCAGTTATAACAATGGTTGTCATGACAACAGATATTATAACATGTGTCAAAATGAGTGACATATCGGTACACACATCAACATCAAGCTTTATTATAATCAGATTATCACAAAACAGGGTTGCAGGTTAAAATGAAGCTGTCCGTATTCTTAATGCATAAAGACTGCGAAATCTTGAAAAATACGCGAATCAGACTAGCAGAAGCAGCCCGTGGACATCCACGGGCGCGAGCTGTGTTTATGATTAATCACCGTACCGTATATTTGTCTCGATAAGCAAGTGAATAAGAAAAAAAGTCGGGTAAAGTCTGGGGGGCAGTCATTGAGACCTGTACATTATCCACGTAAATCACTTGCTGAATTAAAAAGCAGATTGAGGTAGGGGCAGATTTTGATATCCTAAACAGGGCAACCCGTCTCTCCCCAATTTGATATCTTTTATATCTTGCTTGGTATTTTACATCCTATTCAGGCCTACATCATCATCATAAGACTTCTTTTTAGCCAAAAATGAACTGTAAAAGAAATTGAACCTAATTTAGTTGGAACACATTACCGAACTATTCCCCCCCCCCCCCCCCCCGGACCTTCTTCTTCTCATATTTTCTGATAAAGTGTCAAATAAAAGGAACCGTAAAAGAAATTTAACCTAATTTGGAACACATTACCGAACTACCCCCCCCCCCCCTCCCCCTCCTTCCGCGGATCTTCTTCTTCTCAGATTTTCTGATAAAGTGTCAAATTTGGTCTGTGATTGCAGACTATACCGTACCGGTAGCGAACGTCGTGAAACCATAGAGTTACATACACACTTAACTGTGGTGTGACCATGAAGCTTCAAATGATGCAACTCTATGCGTGAAAAATATTACATGTACCTGTATGACCTGTACACGTGCTAACGATCTAACACGTGTGTTGTTGCGCCGTATACTGTACATTGAAGCCATCCATGCATGCGGATATGGCCACGCTGTTCTAATTTGGCATACCTCCCCCTCACATGTAAAGTGTATGGGTTGGGCTGAGCATGAAGCTACAAACCCGCTTCATGGGTTGGCAGAATTATTAGGCCTACTCCCTGCGGAAATTCAATGTTTAAAAATGAATTTATGAAATACGGATGGCACGTCAGCCTCCCACCACTCTAAGAACCATTCCCCGCCCGTGGGTACCAAAAGGCGGGGACCGAAAGGGCCAAGGGAGGAGCCTATTTGAACCAAAAAAGGGCCCCAAATCCTTAGCGTAATATATTAATAGATTATCGCAAAACAGGGTTGCAGGTTAAAATGAAGCTGTCCGTATTCTTAATGCATAAAGACTGCGAAATCTTGAAAAATACGCGAAAACAATAGGTTTGTAATACGCATAACATATTACTATGCCAATATGCAATTGAGCTCCTTTTATCACTATATGTTGTATATGTTTCAAAGTGATAGGAAATGTCATTAAACACCATGAATATTGCATCAAACTCATACTGAAGTGATTGTTTTCATGTCTAAGCAATTTTCTTTTAAAAAAATATGAAATTCTTCTATTCTAGTTAGATTTTCATTCATGATAACTGTTGCCATGGCAACATACATTTTGATATGGATATATTTTTTATATCAAAAAGTGTAGAACAGTACTGGCAAGAACGCTACCGATTTTCATACCAATCTGATGACCATACAGAAAGTTACAGGTCAAAATGTGACGGTAGTACAAAAGGACCTCTCAACAAAATTTGAAAAGGGCATTTTTGACCACCTTGACGCCCCCTTGATTTTCCCTATTTGGGGCCACTTTTTTTCTTGTTAACATCTTGAATGTTTTTAAGCATATTATGAAGAAGTTAAAAAAGTTGGTTTCGTTTAGTCCGGGGGGGGGGGGGGGGTGCACGGATACCCCTCTTAGATACCCTACTAAAAAGCTTTGAACTGTCATGGATTTTTCTCTCACAATAATGGTGAATTTAAATTTGCACTTAACCCTGGATTTGTAGACATTTATCAGTATATTTAAGGAATTTAGCAAGGCGACTGAAAGGTGGAATTGGAAATTGGAAATTGTTATTTCTAAAACCCTTTTTCTATATTTATCGAGGGGGAGGGGGGGAATCAACAAGATCCTTACAATCTATCAAGAGCCAAGCAACGAGTGCTAGCGTTTTTTCGGCTGGCAAACCCTTCAAATTTGTTGCTATGCCCTATAATCATTTATTTGCGAAATTACAAAATTCTAAAAGAATAACTGAAGCGAAGCGACCGAGCTTTAGACAAACATTGCATTTCAAAAAGACAAAAACTTTTATTTCCTTCTCGGCTTCGAGGGAGGGGGGGGGGGGGAGGGAGAGAGGGGGCATATAATCCTTATAAGGAACACACATTTTTAAAATCTTTTCACCTATATCTCTTTTTCTCTTTTGCGTTTTTTGCGCCCCCTCCAACTACCACGCGGGGCTCATAGCCCTCTGCACCCCCCTTAGAACTCAATATCCAAAATATATTTTGTTGGAATATAAATGCGATGAATTCAAATCATTTAGAACGTGTTTGATAAAAAAATATATGCTTTTCCAAAGTATATTTTCCAAAGTTTTCACATTTAATGTGACAAAGTACTACAAAGACGGTAGGTGTTTCTAGACAAGTTGTGAACAAAGCTTTAATATTAGATGTAGAATTCATTTGTTTCATTTAAAAATGCAATGCAAATTTGACATGTCATTCCCGAATAGAATTAATATTTCACTGATTTTCATGGATACTGAATGATCTAGAAACTGCCAAGCAAACTGAGATTAGAAATCATAATATTATAGCGAAATCAATTTCCATCAAGACAGTGTCTTTAAATACAGTTTAGCCCTGGAATTGTGAAATTATGATTATGGAGGATATTTTCACAGTGTGTACTTTTTATACACACTGTGCAGTACAACGTTACCGTTTATGTATAGACCTGAAGGATCATTTCAGGAACGTCATCAGAATCAAGCAATGCAAGTTATCAATCATTGTCATTATTAATTGAAAATTTATTTTGGAAACGAAAGAGATGACGTCTAATAAGTTTTTCCTTAAGCCTATCGCATCAACACATCATTAAACACTTACATCTGCTGTAAACTGGTCAACCCTAAGAAGGCATCGTCTGGGAGTGTTGTGATCTGGTTATTCTGAAGATATCTTTTTTAGAAAATTTTGAAAAATATAAGAATATTCCTAATTGTTTAATGATTAGAGACTTGAGAGCAGACATCTTTATGGAGGCACTCACGCACTTGAAGCACATCAAGGGGCTTACAATTTAATTTTCGCAGTTTGGAAGTCATTTATCAAAATCGGAATATAGTTTAACCCTAGAACTATACAGAGGGCAATATTTTTTTGTAATTTGTAGAGTCCCTTTATAGAAAGCGTTATGACAGTCAATGATTTGAACGCCATTTTATTTCCACCATTATGAAACATTTCTATTCAAGTGGGATTATCTCCATATTGTTTAGAATATAAATATATCGAAGGCCATTTTATTTCCCCAAAATGGAGGCTCATGACTTAACTCTTTCTATAAAGGGCCACTAGTAATCTGGCATGACTGCAACACGAGGCTGAGGTTTTGCACAGCAGTCCATGTTGACCTGCCTTAGAGTAAGGTTAAGGTTGTGATTTGGAAGAGTGCAAGTAAATCTTTGAATCACCTACATATTCGGAGATTTGAAGAGAAAGAAAGAAAATGCACCAGATTTTTTCAAAGAGAAAATAAAGAACTTTTATTTTCAAAGAACGTGTGAAGCACTAACTAAGCATCTATGCATTCACTTTCATCTATTTCGTCATTAAAATTTTCATTTAGCCCATGAGATAAAAAAGATACTTACAGATATTTCAATCCTGATAATTCGGAGAAGGCTCCACCTGCTATGGTCGTGATATTATTATTCTGAAGGCACCTTTTTTAAACATAAGATAAAGAGTGAGGGAGCGATACGTAACAAATTGAAGAGAAGAGTTGTAGGTATGACGTGGAAGAGATAAAGACAAGTTTTGAACGACCATGGCACTTAACCCTGGATTTGTAGACAGTTATCAGTATATTTAGCAAGGCGACTGAAATGTAGAATTGGAAATTGGGAATTGTTATTTCTAAAATACTTTTTCCTTTTATTTATTGAGGGGGGAGGGAATCAAACAAGATCCTGACAATCAAGAGCAAAGCAACGAGTGCTAGCGTTTTTTTCGGCTTGCAAACCCTTCAAATTTGTTTCTATGCCCTGTAATTATCTATTTGCGAAATTACAAAATTCTAAAGGAATAACTGAAGTGAAGCAACCGAGCTTTAGACAAACATTGCATTTCAAAAATACAAAAACTTTTTTTCCTTCTCTGCCTGGAAACTTTGCAGAAGCTTGATAAAATCTGAGCTGCCTGGTCTTACATGCTATCACTGTATGTAATATGGCGTAAAAATGAAGCCCAGGGGGAAAAAGCACTTCAAAATCATATCCTTCACAAAAGTGACCGGAAATTCCAGACTCAGTTTCCACCATAGACTCAGTGTTAGACTAAAGCGTATGGCAATACGCTTTCATAAATTGGAGTATTCAGTCATAGATATCTTAATATTAAATATCATTATATATAATTGAAAACCTTTCTATGCCTGGCTATTTATTTATCCTTCTGAATATCATTATACAAGACAGATATCAAAATTCAACAATTTATTAAATCAAGCCTCGACAAAGTTACCGAATCCCTTTAATCTCAATTGCAATACTAAAACTAACCCTACATCTTTGATAAAATACAGCCCGGAGCTATTGTTGCCATATAGGCATATGTTGAAGCATTTCCCGCTCAACAAAAAATGGTGGTCTCCGGTTCAAATTATCTCACTTGTGGGACCAGAAGATAGCCAGTAGGAGCTTGGGATAAGTCTCGGAGCAATCTTACTTCCAGTAATTAATTCATGACATTGCTAATAACATTTGCTGGATGAATTTTAATCTTCATACAACTATTCGACTAGAGGAAGAGTGCGTTATATACATCATATAAAATAGTAAGTGAGGCAAAGAGAGCAAGAGACACCGAGGGAGACAGATATGAATATGAAGAGATAGAGATAAGGGAAATATAAAACATCTCATCGGGATAGGCTGAGAGAAAGATACAGCAGAAGGCATTTTGTGAGGAGGATCGGAGAGATGAAGTGCACGAAACAAAGAAAAGAGTAACATAAGTGAGATAGAGAAAGAGAGAAAAAAAAACAGATGCATAAAAATTCTGACAGAGTGTGAGAAGGAGTGAAAAGAAAAGATCGAAATATAGACTATACATTGAAGTTTTCGATTTAGCAAGGAATAAATGGGGAAAAAATAAAACAAAACAGATAAGGAGAAATACACCGAGCGAGAACGTATAGTGAAGAAAACTATTCATAAGGACCGCTATTCATAGAAAACCACTATTCATTTAACACGCGTTATGAATATCGGTCCTTATGACTAGTTATGAATAGTGGTCCTTATGAATGGAGGTCCTTATGAATAGCGAGGTAATTTGTCTACGGTTTGCTCGCTTTTTAGAAGGACTGCTATTCATACAAAAACGCTGTTCATTTCATCATCAATGTTATTATTATTATTATTATTATAGCTATTGTTATTGTTAGTATTGTTTTAAATACTATTATTAGTAGTAGTAGTAGTAGTAGACAGACCCGTCGGAAGGAATTTTAAAGTGGTACGATTTCTTTGGGTGAAACCCCCAGTGGGGTTCGAAGGGACAAAACCCCTCGTGGGGGTGCGAGGGGAACCCAGGGGCGTCGATAGAAGATTTTGAATGGGGGGGGGGGGGTGTGACACCCAAATTTGACAATTATGCTGCACCCTAACCCTCCCCCAAATAATAAGAAAAAGAAAATGTAGAGATCTTGATCATACATGCCCATTTTCGTAAGGAGGGGGCTGACGCCTTTCGCCCGAATATCACCTTTTCAATTTCAAAATTTTTGCGAGCGAGTGAAGTGAGCGGGCAAATTTAAAAAAAAAAAAAATTCGTAGACAATATGTACAGAAGGCTTACATACAAAAGTTAGATAGTTATCTCGGAACCTCGCTGCCCAAATATATGGGATATTCTTTCTCCTCGCTGCCCGAATATGAAGTGATGGATGCCCGAATATCGGAACTTTCAAAATCCTCGGGGGAGGAGGTGGGGGGGGGGGGGGGCTGCAGCCCATTGCCAATGGGGGACGCCTTTTGCTCGAATGTCAACTTTTCATTTTCTAAATTTTTGGGAGTAACCGTAGAGAAAATGTACAGAAGTGGTGGTTGCCCGAATATCGGAACTTTGAAGAAGGGAGAAGCCTTTTGCCCGAATATCAACTTTTCAGTTTCTAAATTTTGGGGACCGAGCGAGCAAAATTTTACAACTTTCCGTAGGAAAATGTACAGAAGTTACATTCATTATGTTACATAATTATCTGGGAACCTTGCTGCCCAAATAATATGTGGATATTCTTTCTCGCTGCCCGAATGTGAAGTTGTGGTTGCCCGAATATCGGAACTTTGAAAATCCTCGGGGGAAGGGGGCTGCAGCCCATTGCCAAAGGGGGACGCCTTTTGCCTGAATATCAACTTTCCATTTTCTAAATTTTTGGGAGTGAGCGAAGCATGCGAGCAACTTTTTTTAACTTATCGTAGTGAAAATGTACAGAAGTTACATATTTATCTTGGGATCTCACTGTCCAAATACTTGGATATTCTGACACCTCACTTTGCTGCCCGAATATGAAGTGGCGGTTGCCCGAATATCGGGCCGAAGGGGGACGCCTTTTGCCTGAATATCAACTTTTCAGTTTCTAAATTTTTGGGAGCGAACGAAGCGAGCGAACAATTTTTTTTAACTTTTCGTGATGATAAGTTACATTCAGAAGTTACATAATTATTAGGGAATTTCGCTGCCCAAATATATGGATATTCATTTTGCTGCCCGTATATGAAGTGGTGGTTGGCCGAATATCGGAACTTTGAAAATCCGTGCAGAATATTAACTTTCCAGCGAAGCGAGCGGGGGAAAAAAAATTGGTCATATTTTCTTTCTTTTTCCTTTTTCCTTTCCTTCTTTTTTTTTTTTTTTTGTTTTCTTTTCCTTTCTCTTTCTTTTTGCTTCTTCGTTCTCTCTTCTCCTTTTCCCTTTCATCGTCCCTCTCCCTTTTCCCCTTCTTTTTTTTTTTTGAGTGGGGGTGTGACACCCCCCCCCCCCCACACACACACACACACACACATACCCTCTAGCGACGCTTCTGTGTCCAAATGATCGTGTACTATAGGCCTACGTTGGAATTGAAAGCAAATTTTAAGAAATTGAATGACGAGGTGGCGAAAATGGGCGGGGAAATCTATATAAGCATAACCTATAAATAACAGGTTTCACGGTCAGTTGGCGAGCTTAATTTATCACTTTCCTGTGGATATTATTTATAAGTTTTGCGATTGGATGAAAAAAAAAAAAAAATTATACTGTTCTTCGGTTTATGTGATAATGCGTTTCATAATAATGGAAAAGAGGCAAAGTCACTTCGATGTTCGTTTCTTCCATTAAGCTTGTGATCAGCCTATGAGCATGACATTTATCACCCTCCAACCTTCTCTCTTCTTTTCTCTTCTCCTTTCTTCTCCCTCTCTCTCTCTCTCTCTCTCCTTTCTCTTCCCTTTTCTTCTCTCTCTCCATCTCTCTTTTTTCTTCTTTTTTTAAAGCTGAAAAGTGGTACGGTCAATTCCGTACCAACCATATAGCGGCTCCGACAGGCCTGGTAGTAGTAGTAGTAGTAGTAGTAGTAGTATTAGTAGTAGTAGTACTGTACTACTACTAGTACTTCTACTACTATTACTACAACTACTATTATGATTATTATTATAACGGAGAAAATATTTCGTAATCACAATATACTAGATCAAATAATGAATTTTACGGTGAAGTTTGTCAGTGGAAGATTATTCTTTAATCTCCATTTTTATCAGATCCTGAGTACTGATTTAGAAGTGCTATGTTTCAAATTGTGTGCATAATACGATTGAATATTGTTCTTTGATGCTGGTGGAAAGAATGAAAAAATATAAGAACGTCTGGCATGTGGTCAATGAGTAAGCGATTATTTGCATCATAGTACTTACAAACGCTTCAGTCTATTGAATGCGTCTAATGTCCATTCCTCCATCGTTTGTGTCTTGTTACCTTCGGAATTTCTATATGAAAAAATACTATATTTAAAACAATTGAATATTAGAACATATGCATTTTTTCCTCACAAGCAAAAGTTGCTTGCATTTACATGAAGTACTTATTTGCTGACTGATTAAATCCACCCCTCTTACTGGAATGTTTTCTTCTTCTAATATCATATAATCGCTAATACAGCAGCCTTAAGGTAGTGCCGAGAAACCATATTTATTTTGACAGGAATAACTTATTTTTTACCCTTCCGTGCCAAGAAATAGGAAGAATATATCAATTAATATCAACTTATAAAGATACAGATCGGACGAAACCCGAACAACCATTGAAAAAAAGAATTTTATTCCTGTGATTAAACACATAAACCCAACTCAGCATAATTAAAAGCATTTCAAAGCAAGCACCAGTTACTGCATTTTACAAGAGATTGAGATATTGAGAAGAGGTGGAAAAGAAAAACTTAATCTAAAAGATATGAGGATATACCTACAGGCATTTTAAGGTGTATCCTTCATGCATATCACTGCAATTAACAGTAAGATAACGATCTGCAATATAAAGTGATATAGAGATACATAATCAGATAATCGACACCATGCACCAGATAAATGATCTAAAAAGTGAACTATGTAATGTGTGGAACTTATGAACCATACAGTGAACAATTCTTCTTTACACTTTCTTAATACTGCTTTACTGAATGAATATTCAAGTTCAAGTTCAAGTCCGCTTTATTTTCATATTCACATTTCATATTTCCTTTTTAATACATATTGTTGGATTGTTTACAAGAATTAATAACGATAAAAAATAATAAAATGTTTATGTAATAAACATAAGTACATAAATATATATCATATAACTTTGGATTACCTGTCGTAACTTGTAAAGAATGACTAACAAACTTGGAAATTAGGATATGAAGGAGCCTAAAGTAAAAGCAAAGCTTGTTGCTCCAGAGGGTAATAAAACATAAGTCTTACAAGGTTGTTACAAGAAACAGTTGAAGATAAATTTAAGTAAAACAACTACATGTATTGTTAAAAGTTTCATCAAATGTGAATCAATAATCAGCGAAGAATACTTAAGTGCAAATAAAAAAGAAGTATGTATTTGAGCACGGAAAAGCATAGTTATTGATATGAAATTGATAATTGTATAATCGCTATAATGTATACACTACCCGTGCGCAATGGCAATGTCGAAAGTCATAGCGACATTTTCTCGTGATTTTTATGGACGTAGATATGTACAGTAATTAAATTTATCTACTACATCGAAAAAAGCTGAGATATGACGGCAAGATATTACATTGAATGAATAAAGAGAGAGAGAAGATATGAATGAATAGAAAGGATTCAACGTTCTGAGTATGATCCTGATGGCATCAATATTTTAATATTAACAATATTATATAAATGAATGTATTAGAAGACTCTATCAAATAACTGTCGAGGAAAACATCTGATGCACTTATCAGCATCAGATGTCTTCCTTTATTTATTGATTTTGGGAAAAGAGGGGTGAATGGGGGGGGGGGGGGGGGGTATTGACCCGTTGGTATTGACCCGTGCTCTATAAATTTCTGATTGAATGCATGCCATCATGCAAGGGAATTTCACTTACCATATCTCTTTAAGCTGGTATTTCCCTTTAATCATTTTCGTATGTGATACTAACGTCTTCATACCCAATAGTGAGGTCACACTAACCCTTTATTTTAGGGTTTCGCTTTTTCTGGGACGCACTATATATATATATATATATATATATATATATATATATATATATATATATATATATATATATATATACATGTATATAGAATTAAAATAAAGTTCACTCAGAGAATAATGATACAGCAGATATATCCACAGGTTGATTTCCACAAGCACTTTAAATTATTTCTTCAGGTGGAGTGATTTGAAAGCGCTTGTGGAAATCAACCTGTGGATATATCTGCTGTGTCATTATTCTCTGAGTGGACTTTATTTTAATTCTATTTCATCTATACGTTCTCCATTTAAAATCTCTATATACTCTCTCTCTCTCTCTATATATATATATAGTAAAAAATATTTCACTGGATGGTACGTTAGCGGGACAGTGAACAATGAGGTTTATTCCGTCACAATACATTGCTGTACATTAGCAGGACACTCGCGGACATTAGCAGGACATTCAGACAATGCTCCTAACAAAGCACTGTCCTGCTAAGGTACCATATAGAGTTATATATATAATTCTGCTTCGGACTTATAGACAAAACAGGAATGAAAAGTCCGTATACGATGAAAAGATTCGAATTTTCGGCCATAGGTCTTCCTGATGAAGGCCTATACGTTGAAAAGATTTGAATTTTTGTATACGGACTTTTCATTCCTATATATATATATATATATATATATATATATATATATATATATAATAGATTCTCCCTCTTTCTCTCTCTCTCTCTTTCTCTTTTTCTCTCTTCTCCCTCCTTTGCACTTTTGCTTTTGATGCGCTATGCGCCGCTTATCCTTTAGCGCATTGCGCTTTGCTGATGCTGGATGCATTTTTTAATAAAGTCATCATTCCTGATGAAGCCCTATGGGCGAAAAATTTGAATTTGAATATATTTTTGTATACGGACTTTTCATTCCTATTATATATATATATAATAGATTCTCCCTCTTTCTCTTTCTCTCTCTTTCTCTTTTTCTCTCTTCTCCCTCCTTTGCACTTTTGCTTTTGATGCGCTATGCGCCGCTTATCCTTTAGCGCATTGCGCTTTGCTGATGCTGGATGCATTTTTTAATAAAGTCATCTTTCCTGATGAAGCCCTATGGGCGAAAATTTGAATTCTTTCATCTCTTAACGGTTGTCTTATTCATCATTGACTTTTATATATATATATATATATATATATATATATATATATAATAGGAATGAAAAGTATATATATATATATATTATTGTAAGGAAATAACATATACAATAGCTTTGGCAAATCTCGTGGAAATAAATACAATGTGAAAGAAATGCGAGAATAACGTTGCGTAGCTCAATCAAAGTTCTCCAGAGCTGTCCTCCCTTTTTGAAATTTTTGCAAAGGCTGAAAAAAATTTTTCCTTACAATAATGTTAATAATAATTTATTCTAATGTATACATGTATTCAAAGCATTCGCTTGGATCCAGCTGAGGCACTAGCGTCTTGTCTTGTTCAAAAACTCATCTGCCCCCGACAAGGGAAATTAATTAATAAGGTTGAGGATTTGTCAATCTGTCGGTCAATTGAATCTGGTGTCGCCGAAACCACTAACCCGTCTCCGTGGTCTAGTGGTTAAGGTATTGGCGTTCTAAGCCAACGACCCGGGTTCGATTCCCGGCGGAGACATTTTTTCAGCCTTTGCAAAAATTTCAAGAAGGGAGGACAGCTCTGGGGAACTTTGATTGAGCTACGCAACGTTATTCTCGCAATTTCTTTCACATTTGTATTTATTTCCACGAGATTTGCCAAAGCTGTTGTATATGTTATTTCCTTACAATAATGTTATTAAGAATAATTTATTCCAATGTATACATGTATTCAAAACATTCGCTTGGACCCAGCTGAGGCACTAGCGGCTTGTCTTGTTCAAAACTCATCTGCCCCCGACAAGGGGAATTAATTAATAAGGTTGAGGATTTGTCAATCTGTCGGTCAATTGAATCTGGTGTCGCCGAAACCACTAACCCGTCTCCGTGGTCTAGTGGTTAAGGCATTGGCGTTCTAAGCCAACGACCCGGGTTCGATTCCCGGCGGAGACATTTTTTCAGCCTTTGCAAAAATTTCAAGAAGGGAGGACAGCTCTGGGGAACTTTGATTGAGCTACGCAACGTTGTTCTCGCAATTTCTTTTACATTCACATTTTTTATATATATATACAATGTTATATATATATATTTATACATTGAGCAGGTACACCATGGATTAATATGCTCTGCTGTAAGGCATAGAGCACTCTTTGGAAGTACTCAATATTTCAACTTTCGTATATATATATATATATATACAAATTATGTATAACAATGCGCCCTCCCGGCTATTACCATAATGGCTTTATACACACACACACACACACACATATATGTACATTATTTGCCTGTATCTAAGAGTAGTAGTAAACCTATATGTTGCTGGCTTGCTGGCCCTTAACGCATTTCCTTTTATTATATTATTGAGTTGATACATACCCAACACAAGACGGCAGTCTTGCGGTAAACGCTTACAGAGTGAACCTGGGTTTAATTTAAAAAGGAAAGAGAATATTAAAGACCTAATTGACCGTGGAATTTCGTATTGACTTCGATAAACATACAATCAAACAAATTGTTCTACAAATTACTGACATGGTTCATGAAAGAATGTAAAGTAGGGATAAAAAACGACCAGAAAATTGTGTTCATATAATCTAATACGAAGTACGAAACATTTGCAATTAAGTCACTTTTATTAAATGCATATACATGTATCTCTTTCTAAAATCATGTTAATTTACATCCCCTTTTCTAGAAGAAAATGTGTGATATATATTTGAATTATCGGGAAAGAATGGAAAATTAATTAAAATTGGCAAGTCATATATAATGTTCATATAGATTAGGGTCAGCTGAGGTCAGTTGACGTTAGGTAAGGTCAATCATGCTTCAAAATATTTAATCTTAGGGTTATTTGTATGCCTCCGCCCATTATGTTTTCGGGTTGTCAGTCCTTCCCACTTTCTCGTTATCGCAATATCTCAAGAAGCATTTTAGAAATGAAATTTAATCTTGATACTAGTATGTATCACCCTAAGGAAATTTTTAAACTGTCAAAAAATGTGTCACGGCAGTCCGATGGTACGGATGAGAACCTAGTAGTCCGTAGTAAAACAGGGTGAACGCAACTAAACGTGACAGTGCGTAATAGGCTGTAACAAAACTTGGAGGCGGTCCGTATAGTAGGACGGGAAGCATTGTATTCCCCGGCATCTCTCAGATCTTGATCAGAACGTGAGAAACGCGAGGGACCCTATCAGGACGTGACGGGCGGGGAGGGAACGTACTGCCTTCCGTGGTGGCCCGCGGGCCGAATGGTATTGCGCCTTTGAGCCTCAGGGACTCAACAGTATAAGAGGAAAGATAAGAAAATTGTGATAAAACAAAGTCGTTCATGCAAAATAGGCATGTAAAGTACATGAAAGGGGAGATACTATAAAAATTCAGCCATTTATAAGTTGTAAAATACATACTACTGTACAAGGGTAAATAAAATAGATTTTTTGTTCTTTTTATCTTTTTTAATTTTTCCTTTCTTTTCTCTTTCCTTTTCTTTCGTTTCTTCTTTCTCATTTCCCCCCTTTCCTTTCCCTTTCCCTTCCTCTTTTTATGGTAGTGAGATTTTTTTTTGTTTTTTTTTGTTTTTGTTTTTGAAATTTTTTAATTATTTATTCATTCATTTATTTTTATTTATTTTATTATTTTTATTTATTTATTTATTTTATTAAATTTTTATGTATTTATTTATTTATTTTTTATTTTTAATTTTTTATTTTTTATTTTTTAATTATTTTTTTTTAAGCCCCCCCCCCCCCCCCCCCCCGTCAAAGGGAAAATGCCGTTAAATTTTGCACGCACCTGGAGAACCGCATAAAGAACACAAATCCATTGTTATTTGTATGTAAGTCTATATGTTTTTATTTAATATTATAATTTATGATTTATATTGATAATCAAGCAAAGAAATGCCTTGGAGATAAAATTTTAATGCAAAAAGTTCTCTCTAAACCTTAAAAACATTACTAGGGAAGACAAAAATTGATCTCAATTTTTATGTATTTTGTTGTTTGACGAATTTCTTATGTATTTCTTTGTTTTTCAACTTTAACTTTTTTATTGTGTATTAAAGTCTGCTGTTTGAAAGTGTTATTTCAACCAATATTCAGTTAAAATACATGATAATTACAGCTTAAAGAAGAATTATAAGTGATAAAGGAGGAATGTGATGAAACAGTTTCCCATTCATTTTCTACACAAAACTCTGAAATTCTCCGTTTAAAAGGTCAAGCGACTCGGTAGCCGCAGCGGTATGACCGATTTTTGTAAACTTGGTGTCAAAGAAAGAAAAAGGTCAGAAAGTTGCGTGACGTGAATTGCAGTGGTTTGAAATATGCTGCGAAATTTTTCTAGGTACAGAACAGTAAGAGTTAAAAATCGTACTTTCGACCCGACGGCAGGTTTAAATAATATTCGTAACAGAATTCGGGTCTTTGTTTCTTACCATTTTTCTGTTGAGATGTATCAGGGCAGATTAGGGGTTGACAGAAATCATTCATCACGATCGTCTGTTTGGTTCTGTTAACTGCAAACGATGCAAATATGCAGGTTTTTATTAACAATAATAATAGTACATTCCTTCAATACCACATGGTCTCTATGCGTGTTAGAACATCACTGTAATAATATCACTAACAATTAGTTATATATTACAAAATAAATGTGTTTTCAGCTCAGATTTTATTCCGTGGGAATTTATTCAAAAGGCCTGGTGCTATCTTTTGAAATGCCCTATCCTGAAAATTTATGATATTTACTGCCTTAATCTTGCTGTACTTATGTTTCAGTATCATAATCATGAATTGCTCACTGTCTTCTATAATTACAGTAAATAATGAAATCCATCATTATCCCACTAGACAAATCAATCTGTATCAGAACACTTTTTCATTTACTGCTCCTAAACTGTGGAATTCCCTCCCTTTAAATATACTAGACAGTTTAACTTTGAGTGTACTCAAACGTATATTGAAGAAAAAAAAACGCTAATTGCTTTTTATGATCATTGATGATATTTATTTACCTTTGTAATATCTTTCTATAGACTAAATACAACCTTCCAGATCCTGCCCCTTTTCCACCCTCCCAGGCCTTCCTAACCCCCACATTGTCACATTGTCCTTCCTGTTCCGTCTTTTGTAAAGTTTACTCCTTTAAATCGTTACTGTTCCTAGCTTTTTGTTTTTACATTATTTTTCAGTGTTTTCTCTTCGACAGAAAGTGTGTTATATTTATGATTTGTTTGCTTTCCATGGCTATGTATGTGCCTTCTTCTTTTTCCCCTATTTGGGGCATGTTAGGCATGATTGCCCAGTCTAGCTGTTTATGTATTGAAGTTATGATGTACCTTTTGCCAGGGACCAGCGCAGCGCTGCAGCGCTTCTACAAGCTCTGCTTCTATGCTGGTCTCTGTTTTCATTTTCATTTTCATATAATCAATATAATGTAGTCTTCATTGTTATTTTTTCTTACAAGTGCTCTTTATTTGCTTGTAATAATTGAAAATGTTTCTACACATAGTTTTGTGGTCAATTATTTTGTATATTGTTAATTTCCTCAGAAATTAAGCATTTCTTTCAATAATTCATTATAATAATTCATTTATATGTACATTGTACTTGTACACCTATCAAGAAAAAATGAATTTGTGCATATATTTTTCATATTTTCTGTAATAATATCTGTAATGCAATCGTCTTTTCTTTCTGCTGTAAATGAAATAAATACGAATTTGAATTTGAATTTGAATTTGAATTGCACAATAGTTATTGTTATATACTTTGAAAAATGAAAATGTTAAGAAATAAAATCTAAATCTGATATCTTAAATATCACTTGGTCTGCTCAGAAATTTGAGAGAGTAGGTTTTAACGAAAATTGCGTTTTGGTACATACACTGGTATGACGTCACGAAGATAAACGGATAAACAGATACATATGCAGATATTGTGATGCCGTTAATTACACTTAAAGTATTCATATAGGTAACTGATTTATCAATCATGATTGATTTAAACGGCAGGAAAGGATTACATATTTTTCATATTAGAATGATTAGCAGCCTTTACCAAACAATACATATTGTTGTTCTACAGAAAGTCATATTCATTCAATTCTGTTTAAGATAATATCCGTTGACTTTGCTGAATTTCATATTCAGTCAATTCTGATTTGTATAAAATGCTGCTGATTTTCTTTGAAATCATGTTTAATCAATTTCAAGTAATGCCTTACCAAGCCTCTTTGATATCAAATGACTTTGCTTTTAAAGGGGACGTGCATCCTGATATCAAGTTGGATTTAATATTGCTTAAACTTAAGCAAACCTGTTCGCTCATTTTTCTGCTTTTATTAAAATAAACTACTTTCAGGGTAGACTTCCTCTCAGTATTTCTAGATATCTGTTCCTCATCATACTTTTCCACCTGCATTTGATTCACTGATAATATTTTTTCGAAAGGGCAAAAAAAAAAATGAGGGTCGCTATACCTCATACAGTATTATGAATAGCGACCCTCTTCTCCTATTATGAATAGCGGAGAAGAGGATCGCTATTTATAATACGAAGTGAGGGTTGCTATTCATAGTAAAAGAGGGTTGCTGTACCATCCTACCGTATTATGAATAGCGACGCTCTTCTCCTATTACGAATAGCGACCCTCTACTCCTATTATGAATAGCCAACCTCTTCTCCTATTATGAATAGCAGTCCTAATGAAAAATGACCCTTATGATTACTGAGCCGTTTACCCATTATGAATAGCGGTCCCTATGAATAGCTGTCATTATGAATAGCGGTCCTTATGACTATAGCGAGCGGACCCACACCCCCCCCCCCCCCCCCTCCGACGGGCGCCGCGTTTTTTTGTTTTGTTTAGGGTTTTTTTGCGCCGCGCGCTTTAATGATATTAGAGTCTTGCGTATCTTTTGATTTTTAAAATTTCGACGTACTGGTACCGCACAGCATTAAAAACGTACTGTACAAAATGCAGAACTGTGAATTCGAGTATACGTGAGATATAGATATGAAGCTTTACAGGCTTATGTTTGATAAGATACTCTATGTATGTGCCAAGTTCAGGAAATTTTCGTTACTCCATGGCCGAGATCGGGGGGGGGGGGGGAGGGTCATCCATCCCCCATCCCGTCTGAGAGAGTGCCAAAATAACCGGGAGTTTTTAGGGTTAACTTTCCGGTTGTCATACACTTAAATCTCATGAATTTGCGGTTTTCCCTCGGGCCACTACTCAAAATGTATAGATAGCATTGCTACAGGGCTAAATAAAAGAAAATAAATCATACTGAGTAAATACTTTTTGGAAAAATGATATTTTACTTATTTTTAGTCATTATGTCTGATGACATTAGTGGTTCGGCCAATCTGAATTTCCCATGTGTACAGTGATTACAACTTTCCACAATTCATAATTTTCTTATTGCTTGTCCGATTTCGTTCAAACCAATCTGCTTCTCTAAGTTTCCCCCTTCTTTCAAAACAACTTGCCATTAAGGTTGAATATCTAGTTAAGGTACAATTTCCATACTTCCCTACAACTCTATTAGTTACTGTACTTGAAATGTGAGGACGAGCAGTAGCTTCAAAATCACCCTGTGACATTAAAAAAAAAGGATATGAAGAATAGCGATTACAATGTAAGAGGCCCCTTTTTAGAAGGTAAGTAGGATATTATCATGTTAGTTTATGGGGGTATAATAAACCATGATCGGGGAACATTTCGTATGCCATCATGCTTCAACGGTGAGACATTTTGCTCCTCTTGCCCCCTGCCTTGTTGCTTTACATTTTGGTGGTAGTAACAGTTGAAGCTGTTACTGTGAAATGTCCACCCTAGACGCCAAACGAGAAACTTTTTTTTACGACTTAAGAGGAGCGCGTTCGAAATGAAACAGCAGGAGGGGCAGAGTGAAAGAGGAACTTATTAAGAGTATAAGTATGTACTTTAAAAAAAAAATAATCGCATTGTTCCCTCAAATAGCTCGTTACCTGAATAGTTCGGGGAAGCATAAACCCTGATGTCAGTTCTAAAACCTTGCTTGGCGACAGAGTGGCCTGAGGTAAAACCAAGCCACATCTCATTGCTATTTGAAACCACGTGATCGGGTAGAGAATAACCTGAAAGGGCTACCAATAATGAGGGCGTGTTTTCCACACTGGATCCAGAACCAATGTATAAAAAGTCAAAGTCGGGTTCGAGCTGAAAAGTGTGGAATACTGCCATGATCTGATAGTTAGCTGGTCCAGAAACCAGCCAGTAGGTAGTCGTTTCAATCGGATAGTTGTTGGGGTAGTACGGTGAAACAATGGTGACATATTCACCGTAACCGAAGGTGTTCACTTCGCTATCGTTGGCGAGAACTGATAAAAACAATGAAGTGGATTATATAATTGAATAGATATTTTTTTACATTTGTATTAGAGAGATTCGTTTACGTTTATCTTGTTTTTTAAGGTTTATCAAGTAATCATTTCATTAAACCACAATAATCTTTTTTAATAAAATAAAATAGATTCTATAATATAATAATAACATTAATTGGGTCTTATTCACCCAGGGTAACCCCATCATGAGGTCCCTGGTAGTAGTATTATTACCCAGGACTTTTCGTATGAGAAATTTCAGAACCTTCACCGATATACCACAATTCTCCCACATAATACATTATGGAATTAAAAAAAAAATATCAAGGCTTTTTAAAGGGGCTCTTTCATGAATTTTTCATTATGTTTTACTTTAAAATGTTTTAAAAGAGAAAGTTGAATTCTGGTAAAGAAGAAAATAATTTATCTCCCCATTTTTTATATCATTTTGGAATTAGAGGATATCGTAGAAGAAATGTGTCTTGAAAACTGTTGCGTTTCAAATTCCCTCATATTGGAAATGTGAGGGCATACGAAATATGTTTCTAACAATATCCCAATCACCCGACACCCGTACATTGATTTTGGATATTGATATTTCAATATTTCAATTACGTAATGCGAATTTATCAGTTTATTACGAGAACACATCCAATATAATAGTTATGAATCACGATATATGTTATATTGTACGTTGAATATTATGTGTGTTTGAATTATTATGCGAATATTTTCGAGGAACAATCAAACTCTGATTGCAAAGGAGGCATATGGCATGCATGGGGCAAGTATAGTCTTATAGGGTATTAACATGAACCAAATCAAACGTCATTTTTATATTATGAATTTAAATGAAACCTTCCAACATAAAAATCATATAACTATGGATGAATTATGTGTAAAATAAATGAACGCACTTGTCAAGATCGATCAAACAAAATATTGGTAAAACTTCGCTTGCAAATAACAATGAATTTAGTATATATGTTTTGTTTTTTTGATAACACTAAATAAATGTCATCATTGGTGATGCCACGTCTTCTACTTGAAAGTCAAAACCGTTTCATAATGTCCATGATACCAGCATCCTCCCCCGCATCACACACACACACACACACACACACAAACACACACATTCACAGAATGGTCTTTCTGAAATACATTGGTTGCCATTGGCTTTGATGTTTGCATCTACCCCCCCCCCCCCCCCCCCCCCCCCAAAAAAAAAAAAAAAAAATAAACACAATAAAACATAAAAATAAAAAATGAAATAAAATATAAATTAACAAAAATAGAAAATAAATAAATAAATAAATAAAAAAATAAAAAAGATTAATTAATCAATAAATAAGCTAACCTCCAAATACGCCATTTATTTCTATATTGCTTCATCATATGTCTTTTCCAATAACGAACACCCTTTTGAGTGCACATGAATTTGTGATGCAAAATTATTTAGATCTTGCTTACCTGAATAGTTTAGGGGAATATGCACCCTGATGTCGATCTTAAATCCCTCTTGGGTGTTCGTGAGGTCTGATGTAAACAGCAGCCACATCTCATTGTTGATAGAAACTACGAAATTGGGCAATGCAGAACCTGTCAGATTAACCAGATGTGATGCCGTGTCTTCTACTTGTAGACCAGACCCAATTCTCAGAAAGTCCTTGTCCTGTTCAAGGGAAAAGAGACTGAAAGCTGCCATGATTTGGTAGTCTGCTGGTCCAGAAACAAGCCAGTGTTTGGTTGTGTTGATTGGGTAGTTGTCCGGATAGTTTGGTGAAACAATGATGACAGATTCATTGTAAACGAAGTTAGCCGCTTCGCTATCGTCGACGCGAACTAGTTAAAGAAGGACAAAGAGGTTCACGAAGTATAATCGTAAGAATAAGTCCTGATTGCACGGACATTTCTAAACATAAAATTTAACTTAGTTCTAACATCGAATGAATATAATGATAATGATAAAAATGATAAAAATATTTTTTATTGATATGGCGCAGCTACTATCAAAAATATAATCTACTACGCTTTACAAACTATCGTATAAATCCCCCTGCTTTAGCCAAGCTGCCATAAGGCGCTAAAGCATTCAAGTAATTTCTTCCTACCGGGTTTCCATTAATTTCACCTGGGTGGAGTGTGGCAAATCTAGATTAATGTCTTGCCAAAGGATATTATTGCCGCGGCGAGACCCGAACCGCGGACCATGTGATGCACAGTCCGATGACGTCTGATATACATACATGAAAACATTGGTTCCACCGAAAACAAATCTCTGTAATTTCTGAATCAGGAGCCTTTGAGGAAATCCGAATACAGAAATATGTAGCTGTACTTCTCAGCTACCTTTCATGTGAAATTCAGGGGAAATTATTTGGTCACGCTCCAGTGAGCACACTCTAAAGGCAAAATGGTCACTTTTTAAAGTTCACAAGCCCAATATCACAACTTTGTTTCAATGATACCGGAACAGATTTCAAATTTGGAGCATCAGATGGCATGCAACATGTGCTTCCTAAGAATCCAAATGACTTTTTTTGCAGAGTTTCACGGTTGAGTGAGCACGGGGTGAAAATTGTCCAAACTGCAGTTTTGACATCTTTCCCGTGGTAATTTTTGTCTTATACGATTAAATTCAACTTTTGCAAACAATATCCATTAATAAGGTTGAATGAGCACATAATACAAACCAAAAGTTACCATATTGAAACTATGCAGTCATTGTTGCTTTGATTTAGTGCACTAAAATCATATGAATAACATTTTTCCCCATTATTTTTATGACCGGCGTACATGTATCAATGAACCTAAGGAATTTCAATCAAAATTTCACGCTTCAATGAGCAAGTGGGGCTGCAAAAGCCCTCTTTTCACCAATGGACTAAAATTCAATTGCTTACTTTGGTTAACTATTATAAGTCTTCTTGGGGAGTTTGTCTAATTTTATTTTTTATAAAAATCCCGGTGTGTTACGTTTCAGTGAGCACAAGAGATGAATAGGTTATGCAAATGAGAAGAAAGTTTGGGGCTTTGAACTTGCTATTGGCGATACATTCCTGCTTGTTGGTGATCTACTGAAGATATGTCGAAAATTTCAGGCAATAACTCACGGTAGAATTAACACAAATCATCAATGAAAAAAAAATGCAAAATTTCACTTCCTTTAAATATCGAGTCAGCTCAATGTTTCTTGTATACCTTATAAAAAACATCAATTTTCATTCACTCATGATAACATTCAACAGAAAGAAAAGGGGTCGTGTTCTTGCATTATTGAAAGCAGTGTCGATTTCGTGTGATTATCTTTTCTTATCAGGTAAAATCTGAGGGAAATGTCTTCGATGCAATTTTTTTTTACTTTAATGTATCAGGTTGAAGAAAATGTAAAAGAATATAATTTCTATGGAAAATCGAAAGGGTAAAGATAGAGATATATATTCAATTCTTACCATTTGCATGTGTGAAGTGAACTGGACCAAATCCACTCATTACCATCAGTACGGTAATACACGCCAAGAGAGACATCTTAGCGAGTGAGTAATTTCTCTTCAGAGTATGTTTGAAAGTGAAGTACAGTAGAGAGCAGATACGTTCAACAAACGTTTCTTTTAATGTATTTCTGCTTTGCCAATTTAGTGATTTGAACATAAGTGGGTGTGTCTGATTATTATCAATACTTGTACTAAATATCATGGGATTGAAAATTATTTGTGCATGTGCGCCAAATTGTCTGGTACCAGGATTGTAGTTTAATATTAAATTTTCCATAAATCATAATTTTTCGTTTTGCCACTTATGGAACTATAAAAAAAGACCAAAAAACAAAACAAAAAAACATAGTCATCATGATACTGTATACGCACACGATTCTTGAATAACGGTCAGGAAAGGTTTAACTTTGAAGGATAAAAGGATCATGGTTATTGGTGTGTTGGGTAACATACTAATTCACAAAAGTAAAGCTTGATTGGAAAATTGAAGTTTAAGCCCGGCCGTCCTTTTAATTTTTGACTTCACATGAAATACTAGAAAATACTACGACATTCATGGGCGCCAATCCTCACAGGAATTCTATTCAAGTGGGGTGGGGGGGACACACCTGGATGCAACAATGGGGTGCCCCCCCCCCCCGCCCCCACTTGAATAGAATTCCTGTGAGGATTGGCGCCCATGACGACATTGATATGTAAAATGCTGGTGAAACAAAGTATACCATCAAGGTTGTTTTCTATAGGTTTTCCCGGTCAATTTCAAACTTTCTCCAATCAATTTAAAGTTTCGAGCAATCAATTTCGCCCGAAATGCGATCGCGGTAACAAATCAGAATTCAAATTCAATTTAAAATCAATTTAAAACAATGAGCAATGGTATTCGTCAATCGTCATTCAAATTCGTCGATTCGTAGCAATTCCGTCTTTGCGGTCATTCAAATTCGTTTATGAGCATGCATATTTGAAATAACTGCAATCAAATTAAGAATGTGAGGTTCGTATCAAGTAGAAAGTCAAAATGGTGAGGGTTTGGGGAACGCTTTATGTTAATACTTGGCCATGGTGTTGTTATGCTCATTTGGCAAATAACCAGAAACATTTTCCTTCTTTTCATGTCACATTTGGGTAGAAATTTGATCTCTTTTTTGATATAGTGTTTTGATTTCTTAAGGGGTCTATGCCCGGTTCTCCCCCAATCCACCGTAAACTAAATAGTTTTTTTTTTTTACACAAAGCTTGTTTTTGGGAACGCTATATGTTAAGAAAGCTTACCCGAGGATTGCCCGACAAAACAATAACTATTGTATGCAGGATATATATATATATATATATATATATATATGGATGATAAAGAAAACAAGAAATGTGAAAGTAATGTGTATATACGTTTGTGTATGTGTGCATGTTAGATCAAAATGCCTATGTGTCCACGCGGACACATCGTACACAAGGATTCTAAATTGAATGAATAACATAGAAAATCGACTTCCTAAAAACGATTTTTAATGCTCGAAACACGTTCCCCAGCCATGACTTCTTAAATTGATTGCGGTAATTTTAAATTCCATCGCACATGAACGAAAATGTTTTCCTATTAACGCTTTTGATCGCAGAACAACGAAATTACTTGCGCTAAGATGAAATTGCTTGCCTATTAACACTTTTGATCGCTCAAAAACGAAATTGCGTGTTCTAAAATGAAATTGATTGCTGTTTGTGTTAATTTGAATGATCGATACACACGATACGCGAGGTATCGTTTTATTTGAATGACCATTTTACGAATTTGATTGGCAAGGGTTTAAAATTGACCGGGAAATCCTGTATTAAAAAAGCGAAGAAATAAAATTAACGAAATCAGTTACGATTGGGGCTTCTTGCTGTAGCCGGACTTAGGAAACTTTTATTTTGACACTACGAGATGATATCGTAATTAAGCCATGTATATAATGAAATGAGATGGAACGTTTTAATGGTTATCTGAAGCGCTGTGGTTCATTTGTGTTCACGTCAGTTCTTAGCAGAAATCGAAATCATATGAACGTGTGACATTTTCTTTGACAGTAGCAATTTTTACGTTTGTAACAATGCTTGTCACTTTGTTTCGTTCTTTTTAAGATGCAGTTCACTCCGTGCACAATTGATATTAAAGAGAAGGATGAGATTTTGTAAACATGGTAAAGGTGGAAAATAATTCGTGTGCCTTCTTATTCGTTTAAATAGGGAGTTTTCGAATGTGTCAACGTGAACGCCGTCCTAGATCCTCTCAGCGACAATGGACTGTTTTTCGTTAACTGCATACAAAGAAAGTGAAGCATGAAGCTACAAGGAGCGAAGCGAGGTTCACATTTTAGAGATTGACACGTTCTCGATCTGACTAGTGACGAGGCAGAAGCCAGTGGACGGGTGAGCCGTTCTTGCACAAAGCGCGGTATGTAGTTAAGACAAAGTAGTCCATTGTAGCCTGGAAGATCATTCAAAACTCCCGAATATGTCAGTGTGGATGAATATCATAGACGAAATGACCCCTGAAAAAGATTACTCTGATATACTGTGTTCGAAATATGGCAAGAAATAGCTGCAATAGTTCGGATTAAACTTTTATGTCACATGTGTGTAGTACACATTTCTGTGTTGAGTTCATGTTACGAACAGCAGGATTGACTATTTTCAAAATCACTTACCAGTCCAATAGCCTTACAGTATAAACCAACCTTATGTAATACCATGCCCATGGTAATACGCAGTCAACCTCTCCCAATTGCTTTTAGACAGTTTCTTTCACTATGTAATCAACTTTATCGTTAATGATCTCTTTTTGGGGAGGGTCTTAAAACAATATATTTGTCAGTTGTCACTCAGTTTATAGAAAACGAACATTCAGGAGAGATTATTTTGCTATCATTTTAAACTTTTATTTTTCTACCTTCCTCATATTCTATAGCACATACATAGGCAAAAGAAAAAGGTAGCATTCATTTTATCGTAAATCAAATATTAATAACTTAGTGATAAAAAAATCAATATCTGAGTGCATTCTGAGGCTATATAGAAGAAGATATTTTGCAACGAAATCCACCCCTTTTTGCCAATCTGATATATCGTGTTATATTCATATTTCTTTTGCATTCTGAATTCCTACGACGTTAAATTTATAGCACTTTATTTTCCAGACAAATGGAAGATAAATTTGTGTGCTTTCTGTACGAATGTTGATATAATGGGCTGTATCTATAAAAACTAATAAAGGCCTAGCAAATGCTTTTTCTAACCTTTTGCTTGCGGTTTCAAAAAATCGACGTAGCGATGTAAATGGCCGAATGGGAAAACAAGGAATATTTACTCGGGCTAAAGTTTTAAGGTATAATGGTGAATACTATAGCTAATGCTCTTGCTATGTCAGGCTTATTGATTTGCAGCTGTTATTCTTTGGCCGTTATACTATAAGGTTATTCACAACACCATCTGCTCAAACTGTCTTAAGGGAAATATCACAAAAGCGTGTTGTGTTTGACAAGGCTTTTAGTATTTTTCTTTCTCTACTCACTTTCCGAGGTGACTATAGAGAGGGATTTGACTTTATGGTGTTAAATGGGACAAAACAGCTTTATGTCTGATTAGATTCACATTTTTAAAAATTTTGTAATTGAATATAAATATCAGCTATCTATGAGCTTAGAAAAGAAGGGAGGACAGTTCGAGATGCAAAATACCACCTTTTCATCTCCATCATGTCCATGCAAGTAAAAGCGTAAGCAAGTAGGGCTTGTAAAATAACAAGCAAAAGCTTGATGATGAAAGAAAATTCCTCCATTTCAAATAGGCATTAACCCGACAAGCCTTTGTGTACAAGAACAAAACATTTTCTTTTGATTGGGTAAAATTATAGGAATATCTAGGAATGTCTGCTTTTGATATTCTGGTTAATATAAGCGACACTCTTGCGTGGTTAAAAATAACACCAAACGTTGTTAAAACTGACCCCGCACAGCGGGGTCACACCAAAATTTTTATTCCACCCATAACGTGGTCAAATTTTAAACCATGTTGCGCGGTTATTTTGTGATAACCCCGTCGGACGGGGTTGATACTCCTGCCGGATGAGCGTGAACCATCCACGTTCAAGATTTAAAAAAAATAAAAAGCTAATGTTAAGTGAAGTATAGCATAACGTATTTTGTATATTTTACCTAATAGCCTTTATAATCTTATTAACCTTTCCCTATAATCCTACATCCTACAC